>DWEJ01002501.1:0-11405 GCA_018245835.1 Mysoria sejanus stolli | reverse complement strand
GGACGCGCGCGGCTTATGTCTCGACCGATCAAAAACAACTTGTCATATATAACGTGTTTCATTTAGACTCTGCCATTATCCGAAATTATCTGAAACTTTTATATCGGATTGGGTTACGGATATATTTTTAAATCAGATATCCGATAGTTACGGTTTCGGAGCTCCTTAACATCCCTGATGTACACGTACCGAAATGATTTCGGGTCGGAGATCAAACTATAAGAAGTAGAAATCGAAATGTCACAAACCAAAACGAAACAAAAGTTGGGCGACGACAGCAGCCAGTTGACGTGTACTAATGATGGAGTGGAGGGCATGAAGAGATAAATAGTCCGACCATTAATGAGATAAAAACGTGACTAACGTTATTTCCGTTACACCAATGGTATTTAGACCGTTGGATTAATGGTGACGTTGTTGGAGTAAGAGTTTCGGCTGGGGGTTAATGGGTAATATGGTTTATTATACGATTGTATTGAATTATGACGCCAAAATTATTCCTTACTTTTAATTATCTGAACGCATTAGAACTATTCTTGTAATATGCTCTTAACATTTAAAATTAAAATCATACCCGTTTTTCATGTGATTTCATTTGAAAAGATTCATTTAGAAACCTTGCGAAAGGATTCACTAAGTTATATCTTGTTCTGCTCATACCAGGATATGATTTAATAAAGTATCTTATTCTCGAGTTTTTTCTCACAGAACCAAATACTTTAATATCAAATTTCTACAAGAACATTTTAGCGAGTTTATCGTCAAAACTTGCAAGAAACATCATTAGTAGCTTTTGCATTTATAATGTAGTTAATGTGGGTAATTAGTATTACAAATTAGTAACCGACAGTGAAAAATTATCTTTATTATTTACCTGTCTGCATATTTTATTATCTATAAATTCTTTTTGGTATTATAGGATATTATTTTTAAATTCACAAACGATTGAATAATGGTAATAAATGTTAATGCAAATTGTTAGAACATTTATTTTTGCGTATTTCATGCGCAACTTGAATAATATGACTAGCTCGTTTGCCTAGTAATTACAAGCGAAACTATTCAGCAAAACTCTTGATTCTATTCCCGGGTAGGGCAAAGCATTATTACATTTTGTAAGTTGTGATTCCTAGTCTAAGGTTTAAGCTTGGTCTATAATAATAGGCTCGTATAACGTAGCTAGTAACAACTGGTATTACTTCACCCCTGCTTTGGAGAAATGCGTGAATTTATGTTATAAATAATACCAATGAAGCGCAGTTAACAGTATTGATTATATTATACCCACTACCCAAACACTGCAGCCTCCAGCTCTTCGTTCGTAATAGTTTCATTTGTCACATATATTGTTTCGTGATCTGTTATTAAGAAGTAATCCATAGCTTCGGGCGTATCCAATATTTATTGTATACTGTTACGATTATTAGAGAAAGTAGTGCTGAACGGGGCGGCGTGCGTCTGCGGCGTATTGCTGCGGCTACGGCTGAGATTCTTAATTAGGTACTTCACGGAAAGCGTTGCGTTTAATATACCTATGACCAATCTTTGAACGAATTTTTGACGTGGCTGCAATTATCATTCAAATAGTATCTATTATCAGATTTTTTTTTAAAGAGAATCGTTGTGGCCGTGCATAGTGTGTTGTGTGTGGCCGCAGCCGCGTGAGCCGTGGCCGAATGCGCAAGGCACACTTTTCTTAGTCCGCTATTAGGCCGATAACGGCAACAGTATCTGATCGAGCGATCTCTTCCTACAGTATTGTACTGTCCATTTTGTTCATGTTAATATCTGTAGTCTTAATTGTTTGCATTAACGCACCATATACAGCTCGTACTCTGTCGTGCGAGTTGATGTTTCGATGCTTGTGTGCTCTAATCCTATGCCAGCTAAGAGATAAACTCCAGTAGGAAATGAACGACTCTCTTTTTTACTCGCTCTAAAATGTAATTTTAATTATGACGTAAGGCTTAAAGTGTATTTTTTATTATCAACATGAAATATGTTGACTGCCTCGTTGGTCGTGTGTCCTCGGAGGTCCTGGGTTCGATTTCGATACAAAACAAATATATAAGGCAAATATTATACTTTACTAATCTTAAAAAATCGCTTAATAATAACTTTACATAAAATGAAATTCTTCATATTTTTATAGAGATATGTACAGGTTTCTGAGAAGTCAAACTAAGACAATTTTATCGAAATCTATCCAATAGTTTTTTACGTGATGCGCGGACAGCGGCAGACCGTTATCATATTATTTATGTGTAATAAGTACAAGTTAATTAACAATTTTACTCCGCACTGTTGTATAAAGATCTATTTGGATTGTTACTTGTTATAAACCAATCCAGGTTTGCGTTAAGACGAGTATGGTATTCCGTATCATAAAGAGACTGGAGTCAGTATTTTATTGCTGTTCCTCTATTAAGATATGATCCCAAGTGTATTTATTCAACGTCTTAATTTACTATGTTGTTCCACAGCACGCGAATTACGTGATGCGAAGATTAAGCTCACTTAATAATTTCTTCACTTCATTGTTCTGAACACTGTTACGACTACTTGGGGTTAGTTTTGGTGTACCGTATAACAAAAGTAACATCACGGCTCTAATCCTCGAAGAAGTAGACACAGGACTGTTTATGCTCCTACGTCACTTTAAAGTCCCACTATGGAAATGGCCTAATATTTCATTTAATATATTAAATATTGTTTAGATACGAAAATTCAACTATTACATGACGACTATTGTATATAGATGTGAAAGGAGACAGCCTTTCTTGTATATGTTATCTTGAATTGAATTGAATTGAATTGAAAATCGTCAAAGTTTCTTATTTAAAATTAGCACCTAGCTTTGTGGCCTCCCGTTGAATATTACCCGTTTCTTTGGTTTAGGAAAGTCCTTGTACATATATGGAAGTTGATACTTGGCTGTATTTACTCAATTCCATTCAAACTTAATTTGCTTAAATAATCGCTCTTAATTCGCCTATCGTTACTCTCTAACGTTACAGCAAGGACACGCGGAGCTTCTATTAGAGATAACGGTCAATAGTATCAGCTTTATAGATCTTTTCCTACAGTACTGTGTTTGTGTGAGTGAGCGTTTGTAATCTAGATGTCTCTTTGTGTGCGTAACATTATTCCCGTAGGCGTTTGGTACCCGTCAGAGGTCGGCAACTTTTTTTGTCTGAACTGAGAATAACCAGTGTATGATATTTAAAAGGAAATTCTCAAGATAGTGATTTGCTGGAAACGTCTCATGAAATAGAACAAACCCGTCGTTTACTTGTTTGTAAACTAATATTTTTATTACAAGCAAGCTGATGAAGCATTTTCAAATTTGTACAATTTATTGTAAAGTTGAGTAAGTACAAAATTGAAATGGAATTTGTTAATGAAACAACAATCATTTACCGCTCAATGACCGTGTTATATTGTAATATTATAAGCACATATGAATTAATGAATAGATTTATAGTAAACCTGTCACAAATGCAGCCTGTTGGGTGTGATAGGCTTTTTAATAAAACCGGTAAGCCCGAGCTTACCGGTTCCCGAGCCCTGATCTGTTAATGTAAATATTAATGGTCTTTCAATGTATGCCTGATATATGGTTTAGTTTCGATAGGTGGTTTTTATGAAGCCATGGGCCATTGAGGCCATATCTTCTAAATGTAGTACGATGATGAATTGTGGATGAGATCTGCTAGGCTTATCTTAGATTTTATATACAATTGTAGATGACAGCTACAGATTACATAGAAGTTATTTTTTATACAAATGCAACAAGGTAACAGTGACTTTTTTGTCTTTCTCTTTATCCATAGAACATACGTTATTGATATGGATATGGATATGGATATGGATATGGAATTATATTGGGTTAATATATTCGTGGCGGTTTGAAACTGAACGTAGCATTTCGCTTATAATTTCTGAAGAGGTAAGTAGAGGTAGTAGATTCCCACATGTTTACATCCCACTATGGAATAGGTGGTGATATACAGACGCCGAGCCATTATTAGAAAATCTAATTTATAAACTCTAATGGTGCCCGACCCGGAATGTGAACCTAAGACATCTTTGTCGGTAGTCGCGCTCATAAATGACACGGCCAACGAGTTTTTGAATATAGTTAAGTATCATGTTTTTCTTTTTTAAATATTCATTAGGAGATCCTTATCTGTCTTTTACGGCACCAATTAGTAGTTTTGCGTTTGTAATTCCATCATATGTAATGTGAAATATTATGGAACAAAGGTATTAATAGATACGTTTTGTGTGATATAGATATCAAATGGAGACTAAATAAGGGGCTAAATGATTCCCTAGATTATACTGATCAAGTCAGTGTCCGTTGGTTCAGCGGGTTAAGTTTATATATGACAAAATTACTGCTATTAGCAATGAATTAGCGGACATTTTTAAGCCTGAGTTTGATATTTGGTTTAACTAATCTTCGACTGATTTACACATATGAGACGTAACAACTATTGGATGTGACGCTAACAAGCATTTTTGTGCAAGGCGGAAAATTTAGTTTTAATAACACGTCTATACATATACACAGAGAACACAGTAATCACCTTGACATCTCTCTGTATCTGCAATCAATCTTACTCTCTTATTCGATATACGTTTTGACGAGGTGGCATAAATGCTAGACTTTCGTTGCGCATTTATATCTTTAAACGTTGACAATATATCAGATTTAAAGAAAAAAACCTATGTATCTTAATGTCTGCTAAATATTCAATATAATATGAATACTAATGAATTACAGTTAATATTATATTGTTTATTATCCTCGACAATATATCATTGTGGTCGCGTTCGACCTGTCCACTTGTCAATGACCACATTAAGTGTACAATAAGCGACTGATAAGGAGCATCATGAATTGTCACCAATATTACTTCAGTCAGAATAATCGTTATTGTATTATGGACTCCACTACGTACGACATAAGGTTCGTAATTGTTTTTTTATACTTCCCACTTAGTCGACCACACCGCTCAGAAAGATATCAGTTTGTACAGTCTCTCGTAACGTTTTATTGCAATATCTTGAATTTTGATCAGAATGTATACTAATTTTAAAACGTCTTTAATAAACTGTGTGGGTATTTTTCGAGTTTATATTATGCGATGGGATAGATCGCGATTGTGTCATTCATGTATTTAACAAAGCAATGTTAGTGAAGTCAAAATAAACGTAAACGTAATATAATATAATATAATATAAACGTAACGTATAAACGTAAACGTAAACGTAATATATATCAAAACATATATTTTGTAAACGTTAATCTAATGGTTTTTTCAATGACATTCTTATAAAACAGTATCGATGTTCGTTATACAAATATTTGGCTTAGGTGATAATCGAATGCACCGTCAGTTCTGCATCACGGTCGCGGACTAGACATAAAAGTTAAGTGATAAAAAAACTCATATTTACCAGAATCTCATCCACTTGCAAGTGGTGTACTAAAGCGCGAGTGTATATGGCGCTGTGTACAGTTAACATTGTAACATTACGCATGTAATCTGAGGCTTTAATCCAGTGTGCCTTATGCAAGGAATCCGCGCAGCTTCATTGCTGTGTGCGACGTGAGTTTTGCCTAAAGGTGCGTATGCATTGGGTTTGCCGTAACATTACCTATGTTCTTCACCAAAATATCTCAGCCATTTCATTGTTAGTGGTAACGATGGTATATCTGGTTAGAAGAATGTCTCCAACACACTTATATGGTATAAAAAGTTACTAAGTTACGTCTGTCTCGTTGAGCTTGGTAACATTAAACTTTTACTTAAGGTCTCGTGGGTATTATGTGCATAAACATCCTTTATTAGGCCTATGTCCAGCATTGGACCGTTTTTATTTATGATGAAAGATCCTGTATTACGTAAAACACACAATAATTCACCTTATTTTGTCATCCAAAGGATGAATAAACAATAACCCGAGCGGCTTCTCTAAGTTCAAAATCTTAAATAATAAATATTAAATATGCCTCGGCTTGTATGTACACGCCTTTAGCGAGTCGACTCGCGTCTCCGACTGCAGTCAACATAATGGCAAAGACAAATGTACTAACCGCGAATTGAATACTAACTTGGCCATGAAGTTGTAATAGACTTGTGTGTTTTGCTGCAAGAGGCCGCTTAGCACGTGACTCTTTTAACTCATTAATGTTTCTGCTAAGAACTGATGTCCACAAGTGAATAACTGGGAGCTCTCTCTACCATGCTTTTCCAGTAGACATTGATGGGTATATGGGTAATTGTTGAACCCAGTCTGTCAGTTCAGAAACTCTTCTGAAGGTCTACGTTTAAGTTTAAATGTTTATCCACTATTTGACATGCAACTGTTCACTGAATGAAAAGGATTAAGGCTGTAGTGTGCTATGTTGGAAAAATACAGGTTGGTGGACTTCACACGCCTTAGTAAACCTTTCCTTCGAAGTTAGAACAACTATCATTCAATCTTACAGGATTTGAACCCAACGCCCCCGAAGGTAGTTGTCTTACTTTTCAACGAGTAAGCGACAACTGCTTAACACAGCGAGATACTGCGATAGCAACGATATAGATTATTTTAAGTTCCATGACCCGAAAGATCGGGTATCGTCCAAAACATGAAATAAAAATGCTTGTAACCATTTTATATCACAACTAACATAATTTTATAAGCCTTCTGGTTTCCTTTAATTGAATTACCATAAATGTCAATTACAATAAAATAAAAACAGCAGATACACAAGAACCGCTTTTTATGTTGCCCACTAAAATATAACGATTCGCCGTAAATTCATTACGGTGTAAAATATATTTACAGAAATATTCACAAGTTAAAGAACCCTTAGAGTACTTTATCATTTGAATGGCATTTCAAAGAACAGCGGATATTTATACTCCATTTGTTTTATACTAAATATTAGATTCTTGAAAATTTATGTCAAGGACGACCTATAACGGATATGAAATGATCTACTAATGAGTTATTATGTTTGTATAAGTTATTAGGTATTTATTTTATATAAATTTTCACGATAAGCATGTAACACATAGCATGGAAGTCTTTAGAACTGAAATTGTATCTACGTCTAACAAAGTTTGTGAACGTTGCAAATTTTTGCTGCTTGTGTGCCGTTTAAATCAGAGTCCTGATAGAATCAGATGGCCCGCTGTTTGTGCCGTCTGGATTAAAGGCAAGTAGATTTTCAATTAATGATACAACTTAATCGTTCGAAATTACGAAAGTGTGTTATTTTTAGTAACACGGGCTTCCTGTACTGTCCTGTTATCACTTTTCATTTATATTTCACTAACTCAAAATTTCTCATTCTCCTACTCTATTCAACATTCTTTCTTTTTATGGATTTTTTATTATATATCAAATAAAATGTTTATTAATGAGACGGTTTCCTGTCTCGCGACACAAACACACAGGTCGTTTTCTGTTTATGGCATTATAATGAATGTAATTTGACAAGCCATTCGGATTTTATGTCGCTAATATTCTTATTTTTCTCAGATCGTGTATTCAAAATAAAATATTAAGTTTATAAACGTAGTCGCTATCCCATTACTGAGATATTATTAGTTCAGTGTATGTTAAAAAATCTTGGTTTAAAGCTTTTTCAACTAGATGTGATAAATTAAAATAAGAAATAACAGTCGTGTTTTTCATATTAAGACAGTTGTTATATCATATCATACATTCACATTTTTCGCGGTTCCTTTAGTTTGTAATTTTATAGAGGATTCCATAACCAATATTCGTGTTTTGAATTAACCTTTAACATTCTGGAATGTTCTAATTCAGCAAAAAAGAAAAAGGATGTCGTGCAAATTCGAATATATATTGCACGGTTACAGACATACAGCAAACTTTTATAACTTTTGGCACCACTACATAATTAGTGTACTTAGCCTATTTTTAATGATCATCTCGAGCGGTTCGGCAAATGTATCGGGTTTAGTCGCGCTACGACACCCTTGTATCCGGACATTGGGTTGGGGAATTGACTCTTGCTCCGCTTGACACGAATCCCTATTATTTAAAAAAAAAAAAAAGTTCTTAACAACGTTAACATATTTAACAACGTTAAATACATACATACGTTAAATACGTTAACAACATATTTTTAAAAGTAATCTCAATTACTCTATACATACGTGAATTTTTAGAAATTCATTTGAATCATAACATTCTGAATCGTGTAACTGAGACAAATAAAAGACTCGTTTTTTAATACAACCAACCAAGCGAGGTGGGTGTCATGTGTTTACTGTAAATAGCTACCTAAGAATTGTATTGGTATATTTAGTCATACATTAATATTTCATTAAAACCATTTTTGCGGTTAGCGGTTTATACATAATGCATCTGTGAATGAATAATGATACTTTAAATTACAAGTTTTCCTTACGCGTGCGTCGTACATATCTTAACAGCTACAAAAATTGTAAGCTAAAAAATTACAGCTAAAAAATTGTAATGTTAAAATTATTCAACAAAAAATACCTAATATTGTATAATTCTTGTTTTTATGAGCGTTGACTAATTTATTTGTGGTATCGATATATTGTATATATTTCGATATTTGCGACTAACAGGTATCGAAAAATGTGTACTAAAAATATACTGTACCATCTAAAAAATCCTCTGCTACAAGACGGCATAACAAAATATGTTAAAATTATGAATCAATATAGATAATTCCAATGTATGCAAATCAAAGTAAACTTATACGAACGATATTCTGCTAAATATTTTATTACAAAAGCAACCACGATATTTTACTTCCTTCACCTCGGAGTGTTACGTAAGTAATATTCTCGTAAAGTTACTGAGACGGTGACAAAAGAAGCAAAAAACCGCGTGTAAAATATGATAATTTGTCAGTAAATCGCCAATCTATGCGGAAGAGCGCACCAAGTGTCAGGGCTACTGTACACAAATCTGTCAGTCGATATCAGGTGAACTGGAGTGAAAAAACTACCCCTCCTGTACTCCTACGATAAGGAGATGTAAATTACTGCGGAGGGCGTAAAACGAATTTAGACGAGCACTGCTTTTGAACGAAATTAATGTTTCAGTAGCGTTTAGGAGTACTTGAGTACAAAGGATGTGAGCCAAGCACCTATATCTTAGAGTTATTGGAGGCGATTAGGTGAAATTTCGGTGTTGAAGTATACGTAAGGTTCAGGGAGGTGATTAGGAAAGTTATGGTGCTGCGGGTGGGATTATCGACTTTATTGTCTAATCTGGTTTGATGGCTTTATTATACAGCCGCTGTAAAAATAATAAATGCTTTTCGTAATATGTCTTTATATAAATTGATAATTTTAGAATAGAATAGAATAATACGTTAAGATTATTATTTAATTGAAATAAAGTAAAAAAATAACATTTAACAAAGGAACTAAAAAACATTATGTACAAAAAATATTAAAAATGATATTAAAATTTTTAGAACGATCAGATCAGATGCGATTGTAATTGGAATGTCTTTTCAACGGCAAGTGGTAGCCTTGTAGTCTGTAAATTTAAAAAGTTTTGAAATAATTTAAAGGATACCTCCAATATTTGGACGCACTCTTTGTTTAGGCCCCGAGACCTTGTTGAAAGTTGCTTAATTTCGTGGAACAGTTGAGATTAGAGGAATGCATAATAAATTGAATAATGTTTGTTGGTGTAGATTACCGCTGTGAGGTGGGCGGGTGAGTATTCTTTACGAAAGAAAGCTTAATCTTTGTGCGCCATGTATTTTATTCAAGCTCATGATAAAATATCACATGGATTACTGGGCTATGTGTAATGTTTCGTTTTGGATATTTTATTGAGTAAAGCTTACCTCGACGAGTTTCATCCTCATTTTTAAAATTAATACAAAAACGTCTTCTGTAACCTTCTTTTTGGAAAACATCACCATACATTTTATTATTCGCTTTGCAAACTATAATGTAAATAAGACCGATTTTACCTATCAACGAATATTTTATTGTAATTCGATTCCGCGTTTAATTTTTATCAGCGATAAAATTACGAGTGTCTCGATTTAAAATTTCATTAACGGCTTCGTGTGTATTTTAATTATCTTTTATACGTAATCGAATCGAAGTTTAAACAGATTACAAACGCGAAACTGAGGTCTCTATTAACGCGCGCGATCCCAATTGATGTTTCGATAACTTAATCGAGCAACTATCGAAAGAACTAAATCGCCTGCAAATTCCTAGGAGCCATGTATCCATCGCTGTTTGTTTTGAGATAAATACAAGTCGATAGGGGCCATTGTTCAGTTATCTGTTATGCACAGTGGCTCGGGTGTACTAATGCGGGACAGAATGGCTATATTGTGTACGATGTGATAATCGGGAACTATAGTTGAAACTTCATGTACCTACACTATCTCTACATATATCGTTTTGCTATAAATGTTGGTACACTCCTAATATTCTCTATTAATTTAAATGTGCACAGAGTTCCTGTTTCAAAATTAAATGATACCAGATGCAGAATTGAAGAAGAACATTATTCGTACTTTGGAGGTTGTTTAAAATGAGTAAAGTCTGCGAGACCACTTGGTCAGGGCTGTGGCCAGTGGTCATAACCCATTTTATTCTAAAAAAGTTTGTATCAAAAAATGGTTGTACATAGCTATACAACTATCTGTTCAGGATTTGATTGTGGACTGCGCTGCGCCCAGATTTACGTCGCTGAGCAGCAAAGTTTCCATTGTTCTCCATCGGTTTAATGAATGGGCGGCCATCCATGACAGACATGTTAAAATATCAGTTAGTCCTCATGATCTTGCATAGAATTTATGTCTTATTTGTTAAATAAGTTCCGGGATTACTGTGGTAATTTTATCAGTCAGAACTTATCTATGCACTTCCGTGCTATTTCTATATTGTATCATGTATTTGATATATTAATTGATGTCGCCAAATTTATATATTTTTTATGAATACCTATTTATTACTCGGTGATTACGCATACATTAAGTTTGGAGATGAAAAATAAAAAATAAATTAGTTTAATATTTCTGTTTGTAACGTTTAACAGCATTGTTGATGTAAATAGCGGATAACAGGAATATGTGGTAATGTGAAAGGGTCATAATGATCTCTAAGATTATTTAATATCTTTAGGCATTATTTACACTTGCGATTTATATGTATATGCAACCATAAAATTTGTGTTGTGTCTTTGCCCTTAGTATTTTGTTGTGAGACTGTAGACTTATACTCAAGTGAAGGTTAACCTACAAATCGTACGCAGATTTTTTAAATAGGTAACAAACAACGTCACGCTTGTATTTCTTCAAAGTCGAAGGCAGTCGCGTGCAGTAATTCCACGTTTCATCTATTATGTTATACATTAAG
>DWEJ01002500.1:0-11405 GCA_018245835.1 Mysoria sejanus stolli | reverse complement strand
ATTGCGTTACATAATACTTAAACGCCCCAAATGGGTATCTGATAATATATTTGGTATCATTTTATTATTAAAGGTAATGCTGTATACACCTCTATTTGTTACATTACATAATTACACTGCTCCTATTGATTGGTCGAAGTGAATTGTGTATAATGTTTAGCCAGAGAAATATGTCGAGCTGTGACGTCACCAACATCGCATGTGCGACGCGCTGAGTAATGTTCGAGCACCAGTTGTGTGATTTGCAATTTAAGGTAATTCGCAGATATCGCGCGTGTCGATTAGTTTACGTAAGTATTATGAGGGCTATGCTTCATTCCTAATAATTTAGTTCTTAGACTTCGTTGTGTTACTGTTTAGGATCGTACCTAAGTAATTGTAACGTATGCATACCGTGCCCGAGTGAAACGTTTTATTGTATACTTACGTGTAGTATTCTCTCTTTAAACTCGTCGTTGAACTGCATTATTGTGATTGTGTTTTTAGACTCGACGTTGATGTGTTTTAGATTCCTCGAATATTTCCAAGTTGTTGGCAGGTTTGTGTCAAATTAATCACGCTAATGTAGTTCGATCGGTATTTTAACCAATTACCGATAGTTTTTCAATGTGACCAAAAATATTAAATTAATTCAAAATTTAATATGAACTTTTATTTTGTGCAATTAGTATTAATACATAAGTGTTGGCGGCGGAGCGTCGCCGGTAGGGACAAAAAATGTCCGAAAACATTTAATGAAATGTATAATATATATGAATCAAGACATACCGTAATTTTAAAAATAGAATTTGACACTAGTCGCATACCAGAAAAGCATAGTCAATAAGCAATAATAAATAATTATTTTAAAAAATCCACATGAAGGGGCGCTCAAGTGAGTATGTTTGTTCTATATAAAGCCAAGCAACACATCGGTGAGGGTTAATTCTCGTCCACATACATCATCGTACGATTAAGATAACGTATAAAAACGTAAAATCACGTTTGTAATTTCTGAAAAGATAAGCAGAGGAGTGTAATACATTCCCAAGTTTTCACTATGAAATAGGGGGTGAGCCTATTGCTATACGTCAGGCACATCCAGACTCCGAGCTACTACTAAGAATTCCAACTTAGAAAAATCCAATAGTACCGGACCAGGATCGAACCCAAAACCTGCCGATCAGCTGTCGCGCTTGCGACTCGACCAATGAGGCAGCCTAATGGTAAGATCATGGTAAGTAAGTAGTGTAGCCAGGCGGGGGAGAGTATTGCGGAGGCTGTGAGGTTCTGACAAGAATCTTCAAAGGCTCTTCTGTTTGTCTCGCTGGGGGCTGTATCCACCTGCATGACAGAAACCAAAAAATATAAATACATTATTACTTTGGCTATTCCATTATCAGCATGGTGTTGTTAACATTAAAAATTTAATAATACGTTACATATCTAAATACAATATACAGTTTATTATAATGTTACCATGGACATATTTAAATACTGTCTTATCAACAACCTAGACAACGGCACCGTACCGCGATTTACCCGTGCCGGGGTTAGTCGCCTATTACACCCTGTATCCCGGCACGGTGTCGGGGAACGTATTCTTACTGCGCCCCGACACGGACACCTAAACCTAAACCGTTACTGGTTATTTACTCGGCCACCACGCTATAAACACCCGGCCACGTACCACGGCACGAGGCTGAGGTTGGTGGCGGGCCGCGGCCGCGCGCGACGTGCGGCTCGCGCGGCCCGCAGCGCGCGGCCGTCGCGCACCGCCGCGCACCACGCGCGCACCGTGAAGTAGTACACCACCTCCACGCCCGACAGCAGCGAGAACCCCAGGAACAGCCCCGCGATGCCGCCGAATGACACTGCAACGAACAGTACGGCTTAGTCGCGCAAGGCCCGACTATCTTCGGACCTGTCCGATCTCCTTCGTGAGCTCCCGCCCATTGTGGCGCGATCGCGACCGAGATTGTACCATTCAATAGTAATAGACTAAGTTGTGGCTTGAAGCCCTTCGAAGTCTGAAAAGACGTAGGTATTCAGAAAAGACCATTTCATGCATTTCTATCATTTCTCACTAAAGATAATCACTTATAAATGTATACTCACCCAATAGATCGACCCAGCCGAACAACACTTCACGCTTGTACCGCACCATGGGCCACGACACGAACTCCGTCTCCAGAATGTTAGTTTCAGAATCGGCGCCCTTAGATGCACTAAAACCATCAGGTACAGTTAGCTATATAAACAAATTGGACAAAATCAATATGATCATAAAAAGTTGCGACAGAGAGAGGCTATTGAGCCATAAAGACGCGGTAAACTGCACGCTGGAGTTCTGTTTCACCAAGACAACGCTTCGGCTCACACTTCTACTTCTTTCCTCGGCTCAAAGAACACCTCCAGGGCAAGAAATTTTAGGACAATAGTGAAATGATGCTCCAGTAGAGGCATTTTGGGAGGGTCAAAACAAAGAATTTGTTTCTAAGGGAATCATGGGTTTAGAAAAAAGATACTCTAAATATATTTACTTGTTAGGAGACTATGTTGAAAAATAAAATACTTTTTTTAATTTAATAATTTTGTTTCATATTGATTATCATTACTTATTGATCACCCATCGTATTTACTAGTAAATACTCTAATATATTTCCTCTCTCGGTTACAACTTTTATTAGAATATATTTTATACGACAATCTGTTCAAACGTTGTTATCAGGAGCCTTACAACTTCGTACACCGACAAGCGAATCGCATTTTGAAATATTAAGCTGTGCCTACATCTAATTTTAGCTCCAGTTAATAACTGCAGTGACTGCATACGTATAAATGAGTTTGATGACAACGGTGCTATAATACAGTTATGAAGTAACGCACTCGACGTCCGTGAGTTTCTCCACCTCGTACACGGTGTGCGTGCAGCCGAGCTCGCACGCGCACCGCGACACGTCCGCGATGGCCGCCGCGTGCTGCGCTATGCACGCCAGCTCGCGCACCGTGCAGTAGCGATAGCCCTCTGCCAAGTTACTCAACACTATATAGCTTTAAACTAAACATAACGTCACGCCTGTAATCACCGAAGAGGCAGAGGAATCTAGAACACTCCCACATTTCACCAGTTACGTTTACGTCCCTCTATGGAATAGGTGGTGAGCTTATTGCCATACACAGGGCATATATTCAGAATCCGAACGACTACTAGAAAATCTAAATTTGAAAAAAATTGTATCGGCATTTGCACTCGTAACCAACAAGACTAACGAGGCAGTTAAAAATGATTCTAAAAAGATATTAAGCAATTATAAAAAAAAAATTAACAACAATTAAAGCTATTAACTAGTTATAATTCATTGATACGTAATATCATTGTAACCACAATGTTAGAGTTACCGAGCACTTAACTTATGAGATGAGTAGGTGTCTACATTAAACACATACTTATGCTAGGATAGAAGTGTGGCACACATTTGCAGTAGGAGCGGCTCCTCCGCATGCGGCACTGGCGCATGCACGCCGAATACGTGTAGACGGGCGAGGTCTCCAGCGGCAGCTCGTCGGCGAACACGCAGCGCCGCTGGCGCACGGACAGCTGGCGCGCGTCCACCGTCGTGTACGTGTGCTTCACGGAGAACGACACCTTCTCCACGCGTCGGTCCCACGCCAGCTGGGCACTTTGTTCTAAACCAGCTATTTCCTCGCTCGAGTGGATGTATATCTACAAAATTCTATACGTACAAGCACGGAAGGCTTGTTCGACAACTTCGATGTAATGAAGATTACGCTTGTCGCTTTCAAGTAAAAGTTAATAAAACGCTAAATTTTGTACCTGTGAATGGGGCTATCGATATAGTTATGAATACAATGAAAAAACAGGTTTAAATTTTACAAAAAAATACCATAAAACAAGACAAACACCCATATAATGCCTGTATACATTATACATACATTAAATATGGTGTCGTTGCGAAACGAGTTAAATAAAAAGGACCATTTGGAATCCGTTTCGTGAATGAACGCTTCAGTGAACTGATCACTCTGTGTTCTCCTGAAAAGAAAATAGGACTTATTGCAAATAATTACCTGACGATACATGACTTTCTTCTAACCCTAGATACCACTCTGCATACAAGCATGGCAACAGTGATAAAGCTATTCAAATAAATAAAATAGCGAATATCTATAAGATAAGTAACACAATACCTATGAGCCCTCACCAAGTACATGGGTGCAAAATTACAGAGCTTCACTTAGTATACCAACGATTAGTTCGTTATTTGAAAATATTCTCGTACCAAGGCCAAGATTTCTCAGCATGTTTTGAATTGAAGGTGTAACAAAATCCCATTTCGGTGAATACCGGGACCAACAAGTCACAACACTCCTCGGTGTCCCCCTTCCATTCGCAATCGAAGAACAGCGTCTCGCAATGTCTTACGATCTGCAACATAGGTAGGTAAGTGTTTGAATTAAGTAGTTAGGAATTCACCTTCTTTTATTCGATATCACTGTTGTAAAGTGGGTCTCCTCTCAGAATGAGAGGGTTGAGGCCATAGTCTGCCACGTTAGCAAAGTGCAGGTTTATTCAGTTTATTCCATAACTCTTAACCAACAATAACTTTGGTGTTGGTATTTTGAATGCGTTATCCTTAACGTAACATAATATGCATAGTACACTCCTACGTTTGACAAGTTACGTTTACGTCCCACTATGGAATAGGTGGTGAGCCTATTGCCATGCATCGGGCACAAATCCAGACTCCGAACAACTACTAGAAACTTTGAATAAAGTTGAATCTCTCAATCGGCAGTCGCGCTTGCAACCAACGAGACAGTCAAATAAGATTTATTTAGTCTTTTTTTCGAAACTACTGTAGCAATAAGTCAGTCAATGAGTTGAGATTTCTTGCAATTGTTTTGGGTGAAAATAATGACGAATCATTACTCAGTTATTAATTTACTTATATCTAATATCAAATATAGTCCCTAAGCTCAGCGATGATCCACGATCTGACGAGATGTTGGGAAGTTTTTGACGTAAATAGTCGAAGCTAATGAAAAAGTGAAACGTGGTTACTTAAACTGCTAGGTCTGGACGAGGCAGAAGGATATGAAGCTGCTCTTGACATATAGGGAGACCAACGTTAAACAAATATATTACATTAACCTGAAATACAGCATCTTTTGGTTTCAACGCAGGCTCGGGCGCATCGGAATCACTTTGACCGACAAGCCGAGGTTGGTCCACAAATTGAGAAGCTCGTTCCTTGATAGAGCGGTAACTAAGTGATGATAGCCATTGTAACATATCCACGGCTTGGGGGTCAGCTGATCCCCATATCCTTCAAATTGATAAAAAACCACATCAGAAACGATAAACACCGCACAAAGTCAATAATTTTGATATTACCGGTACCGTGAGACATATTCCTGCAAAAAATCTGGATCAACTGGGTCTGCATCACATATTGTGACCGCTGGAAAGGGTACATCCCAGTTGTGGAAATCAGTATCCAAACCTATAAAATAAATTATAATGAACTTCATATAATTTTAAAAACCATTTACTCACAAAAATAGATTAATTAAAACAACTTTACAAGATACCTGTAATAGTAGGATTTGTTTGAAACTTTTCCCATAAGCTGACAATTATTATACAAGTAGCAATCGTTCCTATTGCTGTAAAACTAAACCACATAAACCTGAAATTCAGAATACAGTTTATGTCAAGTTAAATCATCCACAAAAAAATCCAATTCCGTCTCGGCGCGGAATAAGAATACATTCCCCGATCCCGTTGTTGAATATAGGGTTTCGTAAGAGACGAATCAACCCGACGACCCTGGCAGATCGCGGTATGGCGAAGTCTTTCTAGGCACAGTGACATGCCTTCTCCGCCTATGAGACGCAGCGTAAGCGGTGCGAAAAGCTATGCTGTGCGAGCCCCAATCCGCATGCACAGTCCTACCGGGGAGACTGTGTGCGTGACAGACCAGCAGTGAACTGAAATACGCTAATGATGACGATCAAAAAATCTATCACAAAACTCAGGAATGCATTGGCCACTCCTCGGCGTCGCAAACGTTTATTAGCAACGAAGACCACTTCACGTGTCTGCCTGCCAGTTTGGCACAGGAAATACATAAAAACATGTCTTAACTTTTCACAAAAAGGTCGATCTTTTTCTGCAATGTACCGCACTCCATGAAGCGTAGATTCGTGAAAGAACTCTGTGGCCTGCTGTCGCAAACTTGCGGCTAATGTCGCCAGCCCGTCCGCCTCAATTGCCTTTTTCTTTTTCGGTGTAAATTGTTTTTTAAATTGGTGTCTTCGCTTTTGAAATCGATCATGTTTATACCACGAATCATTTTGTGGGTGTACTTTCATCTTGTTTTCATGAAAGTACGGCACTATGTTACACTGACAATGCCCATGTCCAACGGTGTACTAAATCACGCGAGCGCCGATAACATCTACAATATCACAATCGTCGCGTGTTTTACCGTGAAAATGTCCACCCAGTTTTTCGTGATTTAATTCCATGGCTGACAGGAAATTTTATCAAGGCTAAGTGAGATTTTATCAACCTATTACAAAACATTATATATGGATTAGTTTACAAGTCTTGGCTAATACATTAGATTATTATACAAATGGTTCAATATTACATACGTCTGTACGTAAAATCACACCTGTAATCCCCGAAGAGATAGACTGAAGGGTGTAGTACACTCCCACGTATTAACAATTACGTTTACGTCCCACTAAGGAATATGTGGTTAGTCTATCGTCATTTACCAAGCATGTATTCAGGCTCCCAACCAAAAGTAGAATAGCTAAGTTAGAAAAATTCAATAATGAACGACTCCGAATTTGAACCCAAGATCTCTCGATCGATAGTGACTAGTAACCACGACCCTCCAGCTTTGTCTACAGAGCGACTGAGGCACAAAACAGGGCATTCGGTCGAGTTACAAACCGGGTTACAACCGATAAATGTGTTGGGAAAATATATTAAAAAGATTTTAATATGACTTTATTATGATTTTTTTAAGTATGTTATTTATAACTCTTCTTTTTTTGACTGTCAATAAAACAATTATTTTGTGTTACTGAAATTTTTATGTTAATCGCATTTCATTGAAAATAGTTTGTTTTTTGTATTTATTTCGTCTTTTTTAGATACATCAAAATAGTTCTTGTCTGGTAATTTACATGGCACTCATGCTCATAACATTTTTCTTCGATGAAGGCGGCTCTCGCTTGTCGGCTTCGGCGGGTAACAGCGGGTCGATCTTAATATCCAGATCTTTTAAAGCTTCATCAAGAATTTTAATCTTTCCTAAAAGTTTCTCGGCTTGCAAGTTATATCCCGGCTCTAGCATTTTCCCACTCGGAT
Organism: Mysoria sejanus stolli; assembly: GCA_018245835.1. Classification (NCBI taxonomy): domain Eukaryota; kingdom Metazoa; phylum Arthropoda; class Insecta; order Lepidoptera; family Hesperiidae; genus Mysarbia; species Mysarbia sejanus. The sequence goes on along the minus strand of DWEJ01002500.1, from coordinate 4,015 downwards.
TCAACTTAAATAAATATTCCGCCTATAAAATAAGTAAAAATTTATAATACATTTATTACATTTATCAAACACTATTTTCTGACTCACCATGAAGAAATACTGATTTTTTGCGAATACAACCACATATATTATTTTACTTTTAGAAGTCATATTCTCTACAGGCGGCAAACGCAACATTAGAAACCACTCAAGTAAATGCAAAACGTTTTCATCATTAATATTACAGAATCATTAAACGACTCAAAACTAGTGAAATTTGTACCAGAAAATCAATAGGGTCTTCTGGTCGTAACTTCGCAACCTCCAGAAGGCCGGCCGTCAGAGTTGGGAATATGTGCTGCACCAGGTAGTTGCGCATGGGCTCGCCCGCCGCCGCCAGCGCCGCCTCCTCCTCCTCGCGCAGCAGCAGCTGGAGCTCCGACTGGTACAATAACAAACACCATCAGCGATGGACGCTACGAAACATATCGAAGCTCAAGGAGTAACAAAACATCCTACTCAATGAATTGATTCAATATATAGGTACTTTACGATCGACACATCGAGTTGTCTTAATACATCAATCTATATCGTGTATTCTTAATCTCAATAAAGTATTTATAAATAGAGATTAAAGAATAGGTATGCCTATAAATATTCATCACTTGAAAAAATACGACAAAAAGACAAAGACTTTCCTAATTGGGCGAAAGGAGATTCTTACGCTCGGCATTGAGACTGTGAGTGTATATTTCTCATTTTAATTTCTTTCATAGATACGTGGTTCTCAGACCATCTACTGAAACCATTTATTCTCATTACCCAATATTCCATTTTCTCTTCCCGTTCTTCTTTCAATTTTCTCTCTAACTCTTCCATGGCTTTGGCCTCTTTAACTTTGATTGTCTCGAATTCTTTCTTTTCTTTATGTTCTGCAGCTTCTATGAGCGCTGGTTTAAATAAACCGAATATGTTAGGTAGCAATATAGAGTAATGTCCTAAGAGCATCTATTCAAGCTTATGACGCAAGAGCATTTAAGAATATTTGTTATTTTGATGTAATATGTTCTTTGCAACAAACTCTTGTAAGCATTTAGAGTAGGTAGACATTTCGACTAGGAACTTCGTCGGATAAGAGGAAGGTGTTATTACAATTATATAGCACGTACAAATGTGCGTTTTAAAATTGCGAGAATGAAAACATCGCAAGGAATCCTACGCACCTGACAGTTATCAAGAAACGTTTGTTTTTAAAGGCGTGTGAAACTAGAGCTTTAACCCTTTCATTCTGAGAGGGGCCCCAAGTTCCAACAGTGGAACATTAAAAAGGAATTATAAAAAATATTACATATTTACATATAACTTACCAATAAGTTTTCCATATCGACATGGACGCCCCATGCGCAAAGCGACAGCGGCGTACGTAGCATTCATTGCATAATCGAGGTGGTCTTTTACCGACACGACCAGAGGATGGATGTCTAATTCATCGAAAAAGTTTAATGGCGTCATATCAGGAGCATTGCCCGCTCTGAACTCACTCAAACGCTTCAGTACAGTCTCCTCATCTAAGCGTGTATCTCCTTCTGGCTGACGCATTGCTTTCTCACAAATGAAGTCATCAGTTGCTTCTAATAAAACTACGATATCTGAAACATAATTATGTATCATATTAATTTACGTACAAAAATATTAGGAATCTCAGACAAGAAGAAAATACATTTTGTAAATGAAAACAAACCAGGAAGAATCTTTCTTAACACACTGGTATACAGCTCGACGTCTTCGTCAAATTGGTCTTCTACGTTTTCTTCTTCAGCTTCAGAATCCTGTTCTTCTCCTTTATCAAATATTAAAGAAGAATAAAACATTTATTCACATAGCTAAAGAATTGATAATGGCAGATTTGATATAATTAAATATTCTTACGAGTAGCGCACTGCCCAAGATTCGTCGGATAGCCATCGAGTACCCAACCTCTGTTCAAAGCTTCACGAGATAGCATTCTCTGGCGCATATAGCTAAAATCAGTTAAGAATCCTTGGTTAATAAATACACAAAAAAGTCCCATTTAAACTACAGTTAATTGAATTTATAAACAATATTAAAGACACTGAAAGGAAGTTGTCAGTATTCAATACTACTTATCTAATTAATACCCCATAATATCGTCGTCAGTAAGCGGTCGGCCTGAACGTAAAATGGCCAAGGTTTGTCGCGCTGTTTCTCTCATCCCTTCGTCTTCACCGAGATCATCGTCATCACCATCAGGATTTTCATCTTCCTCTGCAGTAGGCATCCCAAGAGCAGTGGTTTCACCTGCTTCCCAGTAGCTTACACGCCAAGACTGAGTGAGTATAGGATATATCTCACTTATCAGAACGTTACCCAAATTAAAAAAAGCTAAACGGTTTGTGTTACTTTGTATCTTGAATGTGCATTTAGCAGCCATAGTAGGTACACCTCTATCATACACAGTAGGTAAACTACTGAACTGCCAACATTTGAGCCATCGAGCTAGGTGTACCATGCGTAGTTCCTTGCTAGCTCCAAGAGCTCCTTAGCAACTTCTAAGAGCTCTTTAGAGCAGACACTCGTCAGACTTATAAGGATAGAAATACTTGGCACTCAATTTTTGGCATGACGATATAAAATCAAAAGCACTGATAGCCTCGTGGTTTGAAATTTGACCTCTCACTCCGGAAGCCGGGTTCAAACCCATGGCGCGCAACTTTTAAAAACATGCCTTTTAAGTTTAAATATCACTTGCTATTACGGTTCAGGAAAACATCGTGGAAGGAAACGTGCACACCTTGAGTTCTCAAAAAAAAAATTGTTCTCTAAGGTGTGTGAAGTCTGCCTACCCGCACTTGGCCAGCGTGGCAGACTATGGCCTTAACCCTCTCAATTTGTGAGGAGACCCATGTTCCAACAGTGGAACGACAGAAAGGTCGATGTCGATATATCGATCGATATAAAATCATACCTTATTATACACAAAAAATTTGATTGAAGTTATATTGAAACCTACTAACCAAATCTTCTAAAATATCTTGAGCTACAGAATTTGGGGAAATATATATCAGGCCGTACGATTCACATATTAATTTAGAAAGAGTAGTTTTTCCCACAATTGGAGGCCCGTAGACAAGTACCTAAAATACAATCGACGAAGTCAAGCACGCACAACTTTCTGATACTAAAGCAATAACCGCAGTTCAAAGATTCATACTTTGAAAGGTTTTAATCCCCTCTCCTTTTTAAACTCCTTCATAAGAAGCGGTGCATTCTCCGCGAAAGTCAGTTCGGAAACCCACTGCAAGCTCATTGTCTCCACTATGAATGTCGGTTCCATGTTAAGGTTTAATGTCATTAAATCGTAAATTCTTTGCTAAAAATAAAAAAATAAATGAATGAACTAGTCTAATTAAAGAAATATCACGCCTGTTATCCCCGAAAAGGGGAATTGAGGAGTATTGTACATTTCCACGATCCAACATTTACGGTTACGTCCCACTATGGAATAGGGAATGAACTTTCCCGTATAAAGTGTACACTTACCGACTCCGAGCCACTATTAGGAATTTAACCCTTTGCGATCGCCAAATTTCTCTTATGGAAGTACCAGCTTAGTGGGAGCAAATTTAGCTTTTCAGATTTGTTTCTCCCTTATAGATTTGCAGCAAATAAATGTATATTAGAAAACTTAGAATTCGTTGAAACTGATTTATTGTGTTTGATAGTAGATACTTGTAATACATAAATAAAAACATAAATTTTTAATTTCTGTAATTTTCCAAAGTGTGATATTTTACAAAACAATCCCCGATGGCTTCCGAGTACAAGTATCACAGTACGTACGTGTTTCTCGTCTTTCTCCTAGTTTTCCTGTCGGAACATACTGCACAGTCGTTTTTGGTTCCTGAACGAATTATGTGAAGCTGATTATTTTAACTTTAAACTGGTGATACGTAGGAATGTTCTGCATTCCTCTGCCTACCTCTTCGGGGATTACAGGCGTGAAGATACGTTTCTG
>DWEJ01002499.1:0-11407 GCA_018245835.1 Mysoria sejanus stolli | reverse complement strand
TTATGCGCGTATACTTAAAAAAAAGTTTGTCTTTGTTTACAGCACATGGTTGACTTCAATTTCAATTCGAAACATACTTATCATAACATTCGAGCTGCGTAATGACTGTTGCATACGACGATTGTTATATACACAATATACATATCATTTACAGTACACAAAATTATAAATATTTCAAATATTAAACACATGCACATGTATAATTTTTAGTTCATAACATTTTTACACTTGTCCTGAATATAAGATAATCAGTAAGCCATTCCTATATAAAATCTATGTATTAGTGCAATTAGCTTGTAAAAAGCTGTGTACGTAATAAAATATATATTTATACTCACAGTTGTCGCCGGTGGTGCGTAATGTTATGTGTGTGTAATGTGTAAGTCTCGTGGTTACCTACATTCAAATATTATGTAGGTACATGTTAAATTGATATTAGCTTATGTGTGATCTGTTTGATACACACTTTATTATGAAACAGTTGATATTAGTATAGATATGTTCTATTAAACTACATACTAATCGAAAGAGGTATTGAGTGATATTTTCTTTATATTGTTCACTCAATGCTCTCGAATAATTTTTCAATTAATACATATTCAATAGTATAATTTAATACTTTTACTTAAAGTATATTGTGTATACCTTAACATTAAACATTCTTAATCTCAATTTCTAAAATAAAAAAAAATAATTCGATACATAAAAATTAAAATAGGAAGCAAAAACTAAAATCGTATTTAGAAATAAAATTTTATTTTGCAAAAAAAATTAAGTCTACAATATTTATAATACAGCTTTAAATATCTATAATACTAGTTACAAACATAAATGATAAGTTTGTTTCCATAGAAGCAGATATGTTTTCGTCTGAGATATGTCCAAGAGGTTACTATTTATATAGTTCATTAAAAAATTTAAGTATCGCTGTGTACTTGTTAGTCTCACTATATAATATTAACCAGGCCATTTACAAGTTCTGCAAATCTACAATTAATTATCATCATGAAAAATGTCATTCTCTGATGATAACTTTGACCTATTTGCTCCTGACATTCAGCATTAAATACATTAAAAACAAAATTTTTGTATTTATGTTACAAATTTTTTCTTTATACTTATATAATCAATAATACAAAGTGATAATGTACAACCGAAAACCGGTTGAAATATGGATTTACTAAAATGGGACCATTTATAGATAGAAAATATTTCAGTTTCAGGTTCAGAGTCTTACACATTGGCCAGTAAGTCGCCCAACGTGGCTAGAGTACATAAGCTACTCATATACATATGTGCTCCTATGAAAAGTTCCAAGACTCAATAACATGATCCGTCAACAACAGATTCATATACTCCGATGACTCAATACAGTTACCATCTACATACTTAATTTCAAACTATTATCACATATCGCCTCATCGTTACAGCTTCTGGTATTACTTTAGTTATACAAGAGAAACTTTGAATACTACTTCGAATAAACTCTATGTTACAATTTTTTTTTTGTGGATTAAATACACTATAGACGATAAACATTCATTTTTAAGTTCATATTATCTAACAGAGCATGAGAAATCGCTCCAAGAATCTGAAACTCTAGATTCTCCTCTTATTTAACTTTGAAAACTTAATAATCTGAGATTGAATAATTTTCTTGGGTTACAGTATCCTGAAGTCGTTTCTTCATGTCTGTATCATGTTATATTGTAATATACACTGAAATTATCTTGCGGGAAGCTTTATAATAATATTTGTTGTGTAATAACACTAGGGTTAACAAGAGGTAAATGCACAGTCCCAAAATAATACATCTCACCATTTAAACAACTACACTTCTATTAATAATAATGATGTAACATTGTACATGAAAGGTATATATTCAATAATGTGGTCTGTTCAAAATGGTCATTTATTAAATCAACTCAGTTTAGATGAAAGTGATAATACTATGAAAAAAAAATCGATTTATTTCAGTAGAATTTACACAAATGTCTTTACAATGTAATAGCATAAATAAAAAAGTGGAATATTTTTAGATAAAATATTTAATTTCTGAAAATCATATGTATCTAATCTAACGAAGAATATATTGACCGATTGCAATGTGAATTATTATTTGTGATAGATGCAAGATTTTAACAGCCTGATGATATTATGTTTTGTATTTTGAAATTGATATAATCTTGTGGGTTTTTTATTCTTCAACATTAATTGGCAACTCAGATATAGTTTATTGGATATCATAATCACCTTAACTAAAAACATATTGTAATGACAAAGACAACCATAAGAAAATAACTAACTTTACTTAAAACACAGCTTATTGCTCTTGGCTTCCAAATTAGTCCTATATGATTGTAACAAATCAAAAAGGTAAAAAAAACTGGGTACAAAATAAATGAATATAATATAAAAAGCTAAGATATCAATAAGATAACATAATAATAAAAGTTTAGGTAATGAAGCACCAACATCATCAACATTCACCTTATTTAATACAAGACTGTTTATGGCCAATAATCTCATATATTTTAAACTCATTTTACTCTACACAGAATAAATAATGTATTTAAGAGAAATATTCTTGGAAGTTGAAACTATGAATATAATTCATTGGAATCATCTTGGCATCTGGCAATGGTATCTTTATAATTATAATTTTTTCGCGGCAATTCAGTATACGTGTAGCTGTCAAATGTCAAGCGTTATATAACATTGACAGACGCACAGATAATTCCTAAAAACTGTACCGCATATTTACCAGCCAGATATACACGTGTTTTTTTAATTATAAGAACTTCAATTTTGCCACCAGTAGAAATCACTAGTGTACTAACTAACTACTGCATAAATCTCTAATATTGGAATAGGATATAATTTTGAAAATATTGATAACAAATGTTGGAACGTGTACATCTGATGGTAGTTGTTAGGGAGATTGTAAGCAGTATCATGTCGCAATCGGTCTGATCCCACGAGACTATGTATGTATGTGTGTGTGGTGGTGTGTGTGGCTCCGTTGTTTACTTGAGCAGCTCGTGCGCACGCTGATTCGCCAGCGTTATCCTCGTTTCATTCGATTCGCCCTACGATTAAGAACAGCGTTTTGTGTTTGTTGTACTCTATCATCTTGATGACTGTTAGTTGTTCTGATTATTTATACGCCAAACCGGCAAATTAAAAAAGAATACGTTTTATCTGAAAAAGTTCTGTCAAACAGAGGGATGGATTTGTCAGAATCAATAAACCGGAATAAATTAAACAGTCAATTTTAAAATTATAATAGTAAAATAATAAAAAAACTATACAGCCAGTTTTTAAGTATAAATAAACAGTATATACTCGTATTCGACAAATACACTTTGATTTACACGTGAGTACAGTATACAGTCGTCACATTTGCAATAAATAGAGAGTTATGTAGTGATAAAGGAATATTTGTTACTGATGAGTTCTAAGTCAGGTATGTTAGTCGCTCGGATGGGTGAATTGCGAGTTACAGATGGAGTGTGGAAGGACGTGTTTTTGAACTGTCAGTTGGCATGTTTGGCGTCCCGCGGACGGCGCACACGACGGAAAGTATCACAACACAATCGCTTCTACCCGCACGCACTACGAAGGTATGAAAGAGACAGCATGCTGACTGGATAGAAACATGGAAACCGTTTACACATATCAAACTCTTTACCGCGGTGTTTTGACATGGGCGTACATTTTTTGACATACCAGTTAAAATATTTTCAAATTTTTCAGTAGCAACAAAAGTGTCAAGAGATTAATATGTGTAAAGCAAGTAGAATTTTGATTTGCCAGGGAAGCGATACGTCGAAATTTCGAAGGCCAATAAGCGAATTAAGGAGAGAGTTCGGCGACAGAGTGAGACCCCAAATTCCATTTCTAAGGTGATAGGCAATTCTAAAATGGTGAATATGTAACAAACGAGGCGCAGTTGAACTTCCAAGGCGACACATCCCACCGCGCCTCAGAAATATCTTACAAGGGCATAAAATTTAAAAAAAAAGTATTTCATAAGGAACATTAGTAATAATTAACATAAAGAGCAAGTTTGAAATTTGTTTAACAATATATGCATGCGTCCAGCGCAAGAAAAACATTTTATTATTATTTAAATACAAGATCTGTGAAAAAACTTATTTTTATTGTTTTAAACATTGCAATACAAATGTTGCAATTATCAAATTTAAAAATGTCTTTAAAATATGATCATTATCACTGAGCGAATTGATTATCATCTTCCCAGATGTCACCAATGTCAGTATTATTTAAATTTAGCCTCCACTAAGCAATTAGAAGGGCGTATTGACTTGATTCGATTCCAAATCATTAGCAACATTATAGATCTTTCTAGAAATATCTGTTATTAATTTTTATAGAAAATTATTTGCTTTTCTCTTGTTTCTTCCGTCTTTCTCAAGTGTCTTGAATTCTAGACGGTCGCTACTACTTCAGTTATTATTTTTACCATTGGCAACATTTTTTTTCATATCTCTTTTATTCATGGACACTTTTTAAAATGAAACATTTTCATACATTAAATACCCGTTGTACCCGTATCCGGCCTTCCCGCATTCACCCCTGCCCCCGGCGTACCTTGCGGTTGATGCGGTCGATCTGCCGGTTCTGGTTCTCCAGCTCGGAGCCCATGTCCAGTGCCATGTTGCGCAGGTTCCCGATCATGGTGTTCACTTGGCCCATGTTCTCCTCCATCTCATCCTCGCGCGCATCGTTCGTTATCCTGCAATAGACATTAGTAAAATGATTGCCAGTACTTATTGCACAAATTTGCGTCATAGCTCTTAGGATATTTTACCTCATTGCAACGTTTTTCATAAGTTCCTAATCTATGAACCAACAATAACTAAACCACCACGTATTTTAAGCCTTCAAAAAAACTGAACGTCATCATTTAGCACGAATAATAGAATCTTTTACAATCTACTAGAAACATTTTTGACATTTAAAAGCACGAAATCTCACTTAGTTACCGCATCTTCAAATAAACAGTCATATGTAACCTTGGGTTAACCACTGACAGTTTAAATTTAATAATCATGACTAGTAATACGATCAATTGTTAACATATGGTTCTCAAAATTTTTTTGACTTGTCACTTTCAGTCCACCACCACCACCGGATTCCGCGCCCACTATTTACGTCATCATCGCGAGTTGCCTCGTTAACTTCTGCGCGTTATACAATTGTAAAACACGCTTGAACGCGTACAATAACCCAGTACACGAGCCGACGGAGCGAGGCACGAGCGAGCCAATTTCGAAATACAAATAACTATGGGAATACGTACACACATTTCAACGTGAACAGAATCATTTCACACTTCATGAACACGTATTCAAACGAGTGAGTGAATATTTCCGTGCGATTTGAAGATTATTTTATCTCAAGAGTTATATTCGAAATTTATATTATTTAAAACATTTCATGTTGTTTCCGAGAATGTATTGCGTAGTCAACTGATGTATGATCGCTCTTCGAATTTTAAATATTGTTACACTCTTTAACGTTATCAACTTTTCCATGTTAGTTCAATGACTATGTAAGTACGAAATACACAGATAAAATCGATTAATCCACTTAAGTAGTGACAATATAATTTATACAAGAGAAGAGAACCGAAGTAGACACGTAACGTAACACACACATTCACACATTAAATTAAATTCTCCTAACATCCAGACATACTTCATATGTTCCATAAATGAATTGAAGAAGACAGCGGGGTACTCAAAAGGCTGATACTTTAGCGGTAATGAAGTGGCCAGTGTTGTGAACAGTGTCGCCGTACTCACCGGCCGATGTAGCCGGCCTGCGGGCCGATACCGTTGCGCTCGTCCATCACGCGCTGCGGCTGGTTGTTCACCACCTTGCCGTCGTCGTTGCCCTTCCACGTGCCGTCGTCCTCCTTGAACGACGCCCCCCTGCGCACACACACACACACACACAGTGCAGTTTGCAATTTGAAATGAGAGGGTATTTAGAAAATGCAAGTTTGTACGATACGGTGGAATTAATTTTCAAAATTGAAAATACACTTTCGTAATACATAATTCGTTAATTGACAATAATGTAAAGCAAATGTCTTGTGACACTTCTTGATACGGTACTATCTCTCCTCAACCAGACAGAATCTGTGTTACAGTAACAAGACGGTTGATAAACAACATACATATGTATATACATAAAAATTAATTCTTACATGGAATCCATTTTCACACTCAAATACAACGCAACCACCTATACTCATCACACAAATATCGATTTCGCTGGCTTGGGAATCGAACCCACCACCCCAGAGCACTACGTCGAGTTCCCTAACCCCTGAACCGATGAGTCAGTATATTCAGATATAACTGTAACAAATACACGAATTCAGAACATAAAATAAACTATTCCGACGTACTTGTTGCAGGGCAGAACGCAGATGCCGCAGCATTTCTCCATGCCCGACAGATTCTTCTCCGCTTCGCGCATGTCCGCGTTGATCTGATCCATCCCCTCCTCGATCCTGTCCAGTTGCTCTGCACGCACACACACACACACACACCGACGTGCGTTTTAAAACCACCCTCCAATCGCACAATCGCAAGTGTGTTGAAGCGTCTAACATCTCAAAATCTCAATTGAATTCTCTATTCGCGAAATTCTTATTTATTCTTATTTATTCTCAATTCCAATTAATTCCATTAATCTATATGTATATATTTTTTCCAAATGTAAATTCTCAACGCTCTCGACAATTACCAGGGCTAAGTGTAAGACAACAAATCTTTAAGCTATTTTTCGTTGATTGAACTATTGAATTCTATATTGTCATGCAAATTTTAGTATTCAAAATTTTCGACATCAGCAACTCTAGATCGATTTCAAGCTCTATATTGGCCTTTTTATTTATAAAATTGTGTCACATTAAAATGTCTTACACCTGATCCGGTCAAAATTGATAGCTAAATTAATTTTATTTACCTTTGATTTAGATGATGTATGTGCTGAGACTAGTGATTAAAATACTATAATAATTATAATGGCTAACACTTAGAATAATAATAATAATAATAATAGTAGGAACAATAGTAATAATCTCATAAATACTAATAGTCATGCAGTCAACAGCAAGATTGAAGTAATCGTGCACAGCTGGATGCGTGAAACAAAATAACTAAACAAAACGATCAGTTGGCGCTATGTCAAATAAAAACGTCGGTGTTACAAGCTCGCCGACCACATTCGCAGTTCTGCAAATGGCGGACCGATGAGTCATTCTCGTGTTTATTATCATCTAATTTATTAAATGATCCATGATAACGTGATGTTTACCTTTGTTAAATATTATAATCCGTTTATTATTATTATTATCGAACTGTCAACACACGTTTCAATAGGTATTCTTTAAAAAAAAACTTAACATCAAACCAATCGCCATTCAATGATTCGTCATAAACAGTCTGAAGTGGCATCACGAACGCAAGCCTTACTAGGGGGTTTATGGGTGATGTATAATATTACTACTGGATGCTTACCGCCCTGTTCATCCAGCATGACCAGGGTTTTCATGCCCACCTCGTGACTCTACAACACAATAATGATGTCACTATAGCTCGAAAAACGAATGCGCGGGCGATGGCCGGGAGCGGCGCGCGCGCACGGCCGTGCGCTCGCCTCGCGCCCGCGCCGCCGTACTCAACACAACTCAAACTGACAACTAAACAGAGAACAAAACAAAACAAAAAACAGTACATGAAATGATCTCGGTGAGCCGCGCCCGGGCGGGCGGCCGCTCCTCCGGCGGTGATTGTGATAATAAAACGATTGCAAACGAGCGGTAATCCATCAAGCCATTCCTAAATGATACGTGAACGGTAGCGTTAATAGAATTGAAGTTACAGTCATGAACGGTCATCTAATGTAGTGCGGAGGAGCGAGCGGCCCCGCACCGACACGGATCGCGTCCAGCTAACAGTTACAGACCTACGAAACTAACATTGAACAGTACGCTGCTAGCCATGGAGATGAAGGCGTATACCATTTAATCTATACGTCAACAGACACACTCGGTTACGCGCATTCATTTCAGTACCGCAGATATTAAGAGAAGAGAGATTCGGAAAGATAAATAAATATACCTATAAAAAGCGTTCCGGTCGATAACATCAACGGAAGAACTAAACAGATTGCGCAGCTCAATCCAAATTAAATCTTCAGCTAAAGATAGGAGTTACAGTCTTTGGCGACAATTAGCAACGAACGGCCATTGGGCTTTTCTATTTACACTATACTTTGAAAATCATCCCCATCGAAACATAGATATACACACGCAACATCGAATTCAGATAAGTCGATATTTAAGAGAAACGTCAAAGAAAAACAAAGAGAATATAACTTTTACTGCACATTCAAACACAGACGTTCTCACGTTTCGACTACCCAGTGTTCAGTTTAACTCTTACCGCCCTGGTGACTCAACATATGAAGCGCTTGCCCCCCGGCGTCCTCGCTCTATACATAAAATACAAATCAAAATAATATATCTTAGGAGAGAGTTTCGGGGTGTGTGGGTGGCGGGGTGCGGCGCGGGCACGGCGCGCGCGGGCGTGCGGCGGCGGCGTGCGGAGCGCGTGCGTGCGTGCGTGCGCGGGCGCGTGCGCGTGCGCTAACACACACTACTCGAACAACGACATGCATGCAGTGAAGCTTGCAAGTAAAACCAGATTCAGTTTTATCTGTGCTCAGTTTCATATGATTCATGATTATATTGTGTGATGTCAAGAGTCGTGCGTTGAGGAGAAGCGTTTCGAATTTACTCAGCTAGTTTCATTTATTTCGGTTTTATGTGATTTAGGTAGGTTGTCAATTTAGAGTCGAGTACGAAACATCTGAAATGCAGAATGTATAACAGTATCGTAATATAGATCCGGCTGGCGTTACCGACATAGCACTTGCTGTTAAGTTGTGCAAAGTGGTGTATTATATCTACGTTACGAATGAAACATACAAAGGCGTGGGTTGTCCGCGATCACCTCGGCGCGTTGTTCCTACATCCGCCAGTCGAGCTCTCAGGGGATGCCCCCGCACCTTTGTATCGCATCAATAGTGGAGTAACTTTAAACACATAGCTGATACCCCCTTTACGTCTTCAAAATCGGCGAGTCCGTCATCGCGACGGCTGAAAACCCTACGACGCTCCAACAAGTTAGCGAGATAATAAATAAATAAAAAGAGATAAAATTGTAAGTAATTTAAGTAGTGTTGCAAATTTTGCAGATCACTCACCTCCCTGGTCGTCTAGAGCGACCAGAGTACGAATGCCGGCCTCCTTGCTCTACACCAGCCGCAGAAACAAAAAGTCAGAGAGCATGTTAGTTGTGAGGGGTACAGTTGGGCGCGGTGGCGCCGGGTGTGCAGTACACGCGTGTCACGGCTATACGGCTGGGTTCACATTCGGTGTCACGCCGGAGGACACCTTCGATCTACACCATACGTACGTTTAATCACAGCAATACACAATCTTTCCATTAATCAATGGGATCTGAAGATGTCCTCCTCTCAGTTTGAACTGTGTTTGGAAGTTATGCGAAATCTGTACTGAGTTCATGACTATATATAGTAAATGGTACATTTGTACAGACAAGTAGGTATATCGGAGAAAATATACTATTTGTAGATAAATAAAAATATACACAAATGTGGATATATAACACGGTAAATAAAAACAATATAAACTTATAATAAATAAAACAAATATACAATATCAAATTTAATAAATAATATATTATAGTAAAGAAAGTAACCATGTTAGTACTGGTAATATACAATTGGTCTGTATTTGGTGTGAGAGTTGGATGAGGTGTAGCTCGATATATTTGTTGGAGTTCAGTGGCAGGTATGGGGGTGTGTACACGCCCACATTTTGACAGTATTGTGAATGTTCGAGAAGGCATGAAAATCATACAACATAATAGATCACAATCAACAACAGAGAGCAGCCACTACACAGAGACTTACGATACAGAGACAACTAAAACAGGATTGAACAAACTTAAAAACGGAACATGAAACAGTCTAAGAAAGACATCATACGTTGTGTTGGGATGTTTGATATTGAAGTATTCGGGTACTGACTTCTGGTTATGGAAACACTGATAATATGAATAACATGATTCATTAAAAATGGCATCAAAAGAACATTAAAAGAGAACCAGAGAGGAAGTAGAACTGTTAAAAGGTGCGTAGGAAGTGATGCCTCGGAGGCTGATTAGAATTTAAGAGAAGATGGCGTCCAAGTACAGGGGTATTAATTTCGAAAGCAGGCCCAAGCACAACGGAACAGACTAGTTGAATAGGAAAGCGCACATATCAGAGACAATTAACTGGCTAAGGGTTGTTAATTTATGTTATTCTATTGGGGAGTCGGGGGACTTGGATATATTCTATGATGGCTTCATGCTATGGAACCAAAAACAGAGCACCGGACAAAAATAATTGGGAGCCGACAGTTAATAGCTTTTGTAACAGATGTTTTTGTTTTGATTGGAAAGCAACTAAACCTTTTTTAAACAATTACCAATAAGTAACGATTAACTGTCAACACCAAAGGCTGGGGCACTTGTATTTGCTCACAAAAAATGTACATTACTACAAACAACACAAAGGGCTATTGAGACGCTAACGTTTGGATACAAAAAAGACACTTATCATGCAACACCCATATGTATGGTTAAAATTAAAAAATAAAACAATAAAACATCAATGGTATATACCGCAAAGGATATGAAAACAGAAAACAAAAACATATAGGAAACATCATAACCCGAAAGCTACAATAGATACATACACATCAAATATATATAACATTTAATATTAGCCACACCGATACACAAGAGCCAGGGATAGCACAGGCTGCACCCTAAGGGGTTGGGGGACACGGGGCATTGGAGATCAAACTGAGCTTGGGGCTATCCAGGACACTTCCGCTATACCCCTCACTCCCTCGCATCGAGAACACCTCTCTCACAGATGATCACAAATAATCACAAATAACCAACGGAATAACTAAACATAAATATACTTAAAACTATGAGGGGTCGGGAGGGGTAGGAACTTAAAGGTTACTTGAACAGAAACACATCAAAATATATGCTAGTCCACACAATTGTCTCAACTCATCGACAATAACACTACATTATTCTCCAGTATTCTGTACGCTTGAAAAATTAATAGGACACTTTATATTAAAATAGACATAGCCATTAAGATGGGGACATATTATATAGGTTTTCTCTTGCTATTCATAATCACAATTGTTAATTTAAATTTATACTGCTTCCATAATAATTCAATAGTGTTTGTTCAATAGCAAACATTAATTAAT
>DWEJ01002498.1:0-11407 GCA_018245835.1 Mysoria sejanus stolli | reverse complement strand
ATTTATATTCAAAACCTTACTTATTCTCTTATGCAACTTGTATATTAAGTTAAATAAATCTTATTTAACTTAATATTCAAATCGTATAAGAGAAAAAGTAAGGTTTTGAATATAAATTACGCTCTTCTGGAAACCCAGATTTTTGACTTGTCGTTTTGTACGTAGGGACGGTCGATCTAAATGTTCAATATATACTTGTCTATTTGAATGTACATCCATAATGAAATAACAGTTTCAACTTTCAGCCGTTGAAATATTTAAGGAATCTTCATAACATCTGTATCTTAACCTTATCATAAGCTGTTTAAAATAAAGTCGTTTACACATTATCCGTTACGATATCAATAACGGACGCGTGAGGGAGAGGTACACTGTCGACTGGTACACACAGTCCTGATATCTTTCTTGAATATTCCAGCACATTAAAACTTCCATACATAGCATAGTTTATCGGTCACCTACGTGTGTACCTTTTAGGTACCCGAAAATCAAGACAAGCGTGCAACGATATTCCATAGAACAATGTGTAAACTCTACAAATTTAAAATGTAATGTATTTTTTACAGTAAAATACAAATATATACCAATGACATGCGCTTTAAAATAGCTACGCGTGAAGTTCGCTATTCTTAAGCGCGCTTCATTTCGAGGGGTGAAAGGCTATTTGCTTTAAGCGACATTTTTAGCGATATAGAGTTATACATATATATTCGGAATCAGAATAAATTGCGGATTCTGAAAAAATATGTAACTCAATATCGCTAAAAATGTCGCTTAAAACAAATAGCCTTTCACCTCTCGATTTGTAAAATAAAAAAAATGGAGTTTAAATAATAAGTTTTATTATTATTATTACCATATAAAATATACCTTTATACATTACTTAATAGCGGATGAGCAGAGAAATTGCAATGAATTCAGTGATCTCTAAATATCGACAAACTCGATACCATCAAATGAAGTCATATATGCATTATCCGATAACATGTCACAATCGTTCACTGAATCGATATTTTATTTATAAAGTTTTCGCCATGGTCTATCGATCGAATGCTGTCAACAAAAAAAAAGAAAAGTAGTACGCCTGTCATCCCCGCAGAGGCCGGCAGAGGAGAGGACACTCCCAGATATCACCGGTTTGCGTTTAGACCCTTCTATGTGGGAGGAGATGAACGCTGAAATTGTATCGGGTCATATGCAAACAATTTATAGCTGACATTGTATCGGATAATGTGCAAACGCCCTAACCTGCAAAAGTCACGATTTTAGACTTTCACAGACACCTTTAGATTTTTTTTTATTTGTACCTTCAACAACAATTTCTCATAATAATTTAAAATTACAAATATAGCTTTAATTTCCTTGTAAATATCATATTCTTTTTACACTTTTTTTATTTCCAAAATCCGCTTCGCAAATATGTATATCATATATTTATTAATTAATATCATTCAAAACTAATTAACAAACACCATTTTTTTATACAATAGAAGTCTATATTAACGTTATTATTTATTTAATGGCTGAATGAAAAAATTAATTTTAAATCGTGTTCATATTTCTGTGCTGGGTATGTATATTATTTTACTAATTAAACAAGATCATCCACTGAAGCCAAGCTGGCTGCTCCGTTTTTAAATCTGTAGATAGCACATTACCTGACGCAGTTTAGCGACACTGATCGCGGTCAGACACCAGATATTTGACTTGATTACAATTTTATTCGTTTCAATGCCTCGGAGGGGAACGTAATGTCGTCGGTTCTGGTAATATTGGTTAAATAAGAAATTCTAATGTACTTTATTATCGAGACTGTAATTGATGCGAATTGAATCGAGACGTAATAAATACATATTCGACTCGGGACAATGTAAAGTTCTAAGGGCATTTATTTTATAGCACTTCTGCTACTGTAACAGTTTTTCTGTGCACGTCTGTAGCTTTCAAAAAGGTTTTAATCTTTTCATTTTCCGAGTTTAACTACGAGTCCTTACTTATATAAAAAAAAGGGGTCATATTGTGTCATATTTACATAATTATAGAACTTGAACAATGACATGTCTTCAATATATCTATCGTCTTATCGAAAATCCTAGACTAACTTAAAAAACACACATCACCAGTATCCAGACACTCCAAGGATCAAACTGGACTGGAAACCAAGTCATCCCCGGTTAACTCGACATACTCACATGACGATACATCTCTTGCTCTCCCGGTCTAGCTCCGCGCCAGGGTTGATTATTGCCGGTGCTGGGGCGATGCAGGTGGACGTGACCTTGAGGCTCTCGGGGTCGAACGTGTCCGGGGACGCCACGGGCGCGGTCAGCGGCAGGTCCGTGTTGATGCCCACAATCTGCAAATAAAGTTTAATAGTATCATAGATTATATTATTATATTAAAGATAGTACAATAAGATTAACAGTTTAAAATATTTAATAAAAATTTTTTGCTTGTAATTTGATTATGAATAATATTCGTAAAATTATTTTAATAAAACAATAATTTGTAAAATATTTGTATGGAAGTTAACGTTTTGTTATCCATGTAACAATATATTTTATTGTACAGTAAAGAAACAAATATAGAAGAAAATAGACGGCTTTATCATGCAAGTTGAGATTTTTCCTACTTGTGTGTAGAGATGTAACGAATATTCGTATTCGCATGTTTTTGCATATTCGCATTCGCAAAATTTTTGCGAATTTACGCGAATGTCGGTAACAGATATTCGCATTAATAAGATTCCATTCTGTTAGGGTATTGGAGCAGTGTATAGGGGTAGGGTGTGAGGTAGAGGGCGGTAGAGGGCGGTAGAGGGCGGTACCGGCGCGAGCAGGCGCGCAGCGGGCGCGGGCGGCGCGGCGGCGACGGGCGCGGCGGGCGCGGCGCGGAAGGGGCGCGCGAGGCGCTGCAGCAGGCGCGCGCGCTTGCCGCCGTCGCCGTCGCCGCCGTCGGGCTTGCGCTTGCGGCCCACCACGGGCGCCGTGGGCCGCGACGGCGCCTCGCCTGCCGCATTAGCGTCCGCGTCACAGTGCGGCGAGTATTGTATCTTTCGCTACTATGTCGTAGCGTCCGACACGTCCGTTTCCACGAACGGGTAGGCCGAAGGGTACAGTACAAAGTTTGACATATACTGGATACCGGCAAAATCTAGTACGCGTCGTATGTACATATAGGTTATTCTTTCTTTTTCATATTATGTATTAGATAAATACAGAATTTAATGAACAATATACACAAGTATGCGAAGAGTTTCATGTGAGAAAATCATAATAAGCCATACACGTCTATTGTTAAAATTGTACAGATTGTATATTATCATGGAATATTCTAAAAATGCCTGTACTCAAGTATTGTAATGAAAGCAACATCATCAGCCTTTTGCATTCCACTGCTAAACATAAGTTAAGCTAATATGGAATATCAATTTTATTATAAAACGAATACAAGCTACTTAGCTACTTCTGCAATAAAGAAAATATGTATTAAACGAGCCGTCGGTACCGGCGATGCCGGTGGCGGAGCGCACGCTGCGGCTGGCGCCCAAGTTCCGGAGGCTCATCTCCTTGAGCGGCTTGTAGGAGCGGCGGCCGCGGATGGAGCGCAACGCGCTGAGGTAGGGACTGTCGGGGGCCGGCGGCTCGTCCGCCAGCAGCGACGACGACTCCGTTATGTCCATTTCCATTGTCGAGTTGTTACCTGGCATAGTCATATGTCAATCAAATAACAATGTATACAGAAAGACATATTAAGTTTCTAGCTGTCTGTATGTACAGGTTACTGCGACCAGTACAATTAGTTATCTTGAAAGTAATTGATTCGTGTACCGACAGTCTGCGATCCGAGGCAAGCGACCTAGATTTGTCGTAAATTTCGTTTATATTTAGAAGGCTTGAAAAATACTGTATTATGCTGTTTTTACGCGGACCTATGTAGGAAAACACGGGTGAGTTACTAGAGATATTTTTAAAACTTTCCTAAGAACTTGCACGACGGCTACGTGAGAACATAACAATACAAAAAGCGCACACGCACATAACCCTCCAAAGTACACAGACATTTGTGGATATTGTCTACCAGTGGCCACTAACCCGAGAAACCACCGCGCTCGGTGCGGTGCATCTTAATTAATAACTTTTCATCATACTGTATGCGTGTGTGTATCTCGTGTAGGATATAAGCGTGAATGGAGAGTGGTGGAGGGGTGGAGGGATGGAGGTGTTGAAATGCGTGGTTGACGATGTGACAGAGGATGGAGGGGGCAGAATGCGGGTGCTCGAGCAGTTACCGGTGTACTCGGCGCGCAGCGAGGAGGGCGCGCGGCGGTAGGGCGACACGCGCACGCGCGAGCGGCTGTAGTTGGTGTCGCGTTTGCCACGCGCGCCCTCTGCCGGGACGCAACACACACTTACTACGGACACACGATAACACCGCGGGCCAGTACGGACACGAGCCCGCCGACGGGCTGCCGTTAAGGAGCGTTCAAGTATTACGTAACACAATTATTGATGATTCTTCACCCTCCCTCCGCCCCTTCGAAACGCGGCGTAACATTTTTCTGTAGCCTGTAGGTACCTAACCCCCAAATGACCATTTTTATCTAACAGTCACAAATAAGTTGAGTAAAGAACCGGTTAGTCCCTATAATAACTGGTTTCCGAAATAATAAATCAAGAAGAGACTTCTAAGTCGCAATAAAACGCAGCGAAACGTTTTAGAGCCCCCCCCCCCCCTCAAAATGCGTTACGTAATACTTGAACGCTCCCTTATACATTTAACGTGTACCTAGTAACATTAGGAAGATCGACAGACGGATTAGACAGGACGTAGGGACAGTGATGTCGTTATTAGGAAACAATAATAATAACATGTAACATGGGAAGCGGTTCCGCTATCATCAATGCGATTCCAACATTACAAGGCGACAGTACCTACACATATTTCGGAGTAGAGGTGCTGACGCCGTGAGATTATCTGAACAAAAAAAAGGGCGAAACATATTGCACGAAGTATTACTGGTACGAAAGCTCTGCGCGCAAGGTGGGTGCCACATATACAGTCAAAAACAAATGCGCAAAGGACATTCACAGTAATGTTTGAAGCGATTCAAGGGGAATGTGACCGTTTTGTCACCAAGGACGAGATATGGGTCTGTCATTACGTGCTAGAAATTAAACAGCATACGAAACAGTGGGTGGGAATCCGGTAGAAATCTGGTGGTCGAAAATCCGGTGGGTCAGTGTCAAAAAAAGGAAAATAGAACGCATGTGTCAGAAAGGAGTTGTGGGATGCCAGGGAGCCCTGTTAAATGTTTACTCTTACCATCTAGACCATTCGATGTCGAAAATCACGAGAAGACGCTTGGAGGCTCGGAGAAAAAAACATCTTTCACCAAGACAAAGCTCATACTCATAAGTATATTGGCAATTGAAAAACTGCGAGATTTGAGGTAATTGCTCTTATTCTGCTATGCCACCCATAGACTTCCAACTCTACCCAAACCTGTAGAAATCTGTGTTTGGAAATCGCTTCGCGTCTGTTGGAGAGGGGCCGTAAACTAATATTTTAACAGCTTTCCAGAATCTCACTTCCGGGAAGAAATACTGATAATAGAGAAAGCCTAGACCAAGTGTGTTCCTTTATATATTAAAAGGCATGGCAAATGGTCACCATGTCGCATGGCAGACGATACCTGGTCACGAGAGAGGTTACTAATGTGCTCTGTGACTTGAAGGAACATTTAACGCTACATTTCAACAACCATATAGGGTTGTTGAAATGTAGTATCATTATTGTTTTATAGTTTTTTTTCTTTTGTATTCATTAACAATTTTTAATGTATTTTATGTATGTGCTGTATTTTATTCCTTGAATAAATGTATTTTCATTCTTCTTTTCTTTCTTTCTAGTGTACCTTAAACGTCACGGAAAGATCATTGAAGTGTGCGGAAGAAAAATGCTTATGAAACGCATCATAGAAAGTTAGTAATGTCAAAGGAGGATAATGAAGAACAAAATAATCGATTTTTACCTAAAAATCACAGTGTTTCCATATCAGGCCGAGAACTTTTCACATTATCCTCATAAAAATATACAAATAATACGTGACTTTAAATATTAACTCACTCTACACTTAACACCAAAAACAATATAACATAAGAGAATCGTAACAAAAAAACTCACCATCAGCATCCAAATCAATAACAACATCGACGAATGATTTTTCATTGGCGTCGTCAACCTTCTGCACGGGAACCTCGAGATCCGCCTTCTTGGGCGAGGATTTTTCTTCCGTCTTCGTATTTTCTACTTTTAGTGCCTCTTTGTCGGTTGATTTTTTCTCGGACGCTTTCTCGAGCGCCTTCTCTGGCACCTTCTCTGGTTTCTTGGATTCCGGTTTTGGCGAATCAGAAGAACGGAGTTTTCTATCGGTAACTGGTGTGTCGTCTTTAAGTTTCAGCACTTTTGCTTCCTTTGCCTGTAAATTTATGGTAACATCAGTACTATAATATTAATACGTTGAAAATACCAATGTAATTTCTTGATTTATTTTATAAATGATTCGACGTGGACTATCGATTATTTTTAATATTCCTTTTACATTACAGAACGATAGATATTTTATATATTACTCATATTAGTATGAGTATTGTATTGTATGGGCGTAAACATTTTTTGAAATTAAATTACAGCCGTACTGTAATTTAATTTGATTTTGGTTAGCTTTCCTTGGCTAGGCATGTGGCGAGATAGGTTAGATAGAAAGTTAAATTATAACATTACATCAATTTACCAATAGTCGTTTTATAAAAGGAATTATAATATGCAATAGTATTTCCATCTAGGCGATACTGTTGCCAACAAGACGACGGAGTCGTCATATTCCTAACAATATTGTGCCACTACCCTCAACAAAGAACGCTAAGGTGGGCATGTTAGCAACCGAGCATTATCGCATAGGAAAGACCGATAGTTTCTTAACCGATTCGTTCCCGATGACACGAAAATGCTAATGCTGATGACACGTCTGTCGTGCCATCAGCAACGAATAGGTTAATTATACGAAAATGTATAACAGTTTATTAATAAAAGAGAAGTGGTAAATAATGGAAGTGATCGTCTATGTATATACCGTGGGTCAAGGGCGCAGTAAAGCAACACGCACACTCACATCGTCGACGGGCGCAGGCGCGGGCTCGGCGCGGCGCTCGGACGCGGGCCGCGGCGTCTCGGGCGTGCGCGCCGCCTTCGCCTGCCGTGCGCACCAGCCGCGTTAGTACAAGCACTAGCACGCGAGATGCCGTAAGATTCATTCCTTATGAATTATCTTATCTTATCTTATCCAATGTTACAAAGTTGTCCATAGACATAAATGTTTAAGAACAAATGTTATTTTTGAAAATATTACAAGATCACCGCTTTCTGACCATTCACTCCCATTCATCGCTCTATAGTGCAATATGCATAAACTTAATTTATATCAACTATGTACGTCACGAAATGAACGATGAACGAAAGGCACATTATGAATGACATCAAACACCCTAACAAGCCTCCACATTCGATATGAACAAAACGTATGTAAGAATTAGACACATATATTTTTTTAATTCTTCCAATAAAATTATTTATTATAAATAAATATGTGATTTACCAATTATTTATTGGGCGATGTTATTTTCCATTTTTCCAAATGAAACGTTTTTCAAAGCTAATTATACAATGCGTAAATGAAATATTACAACCAAATCCAGATCGATTCAATTTCGAAACAAGATCCGAATTTTTATGTCAAATAAAAATGTATGAGCGACCGGGCGAATTCGATAATGTAAGAATAACGTTCATGGACATTATGTAGACTGTAGTACAAAGTAGAAATGTCATCCGTATGGCCGATATAAGGTTCTCTGCTTCTTCATCTTTGTAAATACTTACTGCTAACAGTGGTTGAAGTATATACCAGAATCGGATAGCTAAGAGATATCCGAGTGAGTACTTTTCTAATCTATTGCTGAAGAATGACAGGGCATCTACGACTTATTTCAGTATCATCTGAAATAGTCACAATCATATAAATTTTCACTATAACTGGATAAGACATTTCTACTTTATTTTAGATGTATGGTGAACAATGAACAATTCCAATACCAACAAGCACTCATCCATCTTTAGTATGTATACATTTTATAATTATATAAATATCTGCCGATCCGGAAATAACATTTTTAATAAGTGGAACGTCAAAATAAAGAAACTAAATAGAAAAAATTATTTGACATACATTTCAATTCACTATTTATAATATTTTCATCATCATTTCAGGCCACTGACGTCCACGGCTGGTCATAGACCTCACTTAAAGATCACCACCATTGACAGGCCTCTGTTTTATAGATTACCCCCTGCCACATTAGTATTCATTACCCTATTTATTAGTTAGAGTAGTTATTTATTATGACGTTTTCAAGGAACCAGCATGCAGGATAAACATTTCAGGTATCACAGTCATTAGGATATTTAGGATATCAGTACCTAGCCACTAACCGGAATTATCCTTGTGATAACCTTAAATTTCCAATTACAAAATTAGCCAAATTACTCCAACCATTTTCAACGGTCACATGTGTAACAAGGCATCCCTCCTATACTTGCCCAATCAATATACAGTTCCTTAATCCCGTTAGGTGCTATATGACATTAACTCATCGCCACTCACCAAGACCGCAACCTTCCCTCTATCAGAGAGAACATAGTACAAGTAGCTTTTTAATAAAAAATCTGCAACATTCAAACACAATAATCCCTCTTTCCTCTCGCCTCCGATGTTAACATAATAAAAAGAACCACACAAAACAAATGCAAACCCTCTACAAACCCGCACAATAAATAACAAAACAACAACAACAACAACGCGACAAAACCAACAAAAAGCATATTTTGAACAGTAGTCGACTCGCCCCCAACGTACCTGCGAGCGTCTCGTGTAACTTCTGCTGGGCAGCCCTTCGGGGGTGGGCGGTTCGAACTCGCCGTCGGAGTCCTCGTACGCCAGCTCGGGGAACATATCGTCCCGCTCGTGGTCGATCACCATCTCGTCGTCCGAACTCACCGTGGCGTCGCTGTGCTCGCCGCCGTTGCGCGCGTCCGCGGACGGCAGCCCGTTGGCGCGCGCGCCGTTCTGTTTCGCCTTTGGCGTGTCCGCCGTTCTCTTTTTGTCCTTCTCATCTGATCTCTCGGCCTGGAACGAGAACGACGATACGTCTTTTATAATATTATGACTTCCCTTCCGATATCCTAATTTAAAATACAGAGTGTTAGTGAGGGCCTCTGGATAAAATCGATACAAGAACGATTTAAGTCGCCATATACGCGCAATTGCAATATTTAAAAATGAACGGCTTGTTAGTATAAAATGTTATTCATAATCACTTGATCACGGGCGCTCGCGAGTTCTCTTTATACTATACCAACCTTAGCACTTTTATCTTCTTTCGGCGTCTCGACCGGTGTCTCAATCTTCTTCTCTATAATCTTTTCTGCTTTCTCTTTCTCCTTTTCTTTTTCCACAGATTTCTCTTTCTTCTCCGAACTCTTTTCGCCCTTATCTTTCTTGTCTGAAGTCTTCTCTACGTTCTTCTCGGCCTTCTCAGGCTGTTTCTCGGGGTGCTTATCTTTGTCCTTTTCCTTTTCCGCGTGTTTATCTGCCGCAGCCTGTTTCTCCTTCTCAGCGTTGGCCGCCATTTTCTTCTTCATTTCTTTGACTGGAGTATCTGATTGCCCCTGTAATAATGTATCACGGTGTTTGTAATTTTTTAAGTAATTCGTATATTATGTCCCTACGCCACTTCCCTTACGCTGTAAGTAAAGTACATATGTAGATTGTCAAATATATGCATATCTTAAATAAGTCACAAGGTTAATTAATTATTGTAATATAATTATAAAACGATGTCCGTGTCGGGGCGGAATATGAATGCATTTCCCGACCCCATGCTGGGATACAGGGAGTCGTGAGAGGCTATTAATGTCGGCGCTGGCAAGTGTGGGGTACAGTCAAATATTACATATTACATTGCGTACAGTCAAATTTCGATCACTGTTGGACCATTAGTAATAACAAATATAAATAAAAAAATATATTAAATCGAATTATATACCTTTTCTTTATCGTCCCCTAAATGGCTCTTACGTGTCAACTTTTGACTCATCTTTTGCCTGAAAAATAAATAAAAACTTAATATTATTGAATGCCAAAGTATTTATATCAATATAACGCATAATGCTAGTAGTATCCTTATTATGATACAATATGATATGATTATAATGCAATACAAAAACAGTTAATTGCACACCACATAAGATAAAAATAAATAATGCAGCAGAAAAAAAGCAGGTTAGAACAAAAAAAGGATCTTATCGCCAAAAGAGCTATATCTGCCAAATGACCTTAGTATAGAAAGCTAATTTAAAAGAATGTATATAATCGAGCGTTTTCCACTCTCGGACACGACTCCTTTCAGAACGAAAAGTTTTAACAGGTCACAGTTTAGCTAGTAGCTACCCAAACAAGAATTGGCAAAACTGCACACAACTCGGAACACGCTAGGAAGATCATTAGCGTGTGTATGTTTCTTCGTGACTCTTTCTTGCATGTTATGACCTAATGATTTAATATTTTTATTATGCCTTTCAATGCTTACATTTACAGGGAAATACAGGGAAATAAATATGTTTATATTACTTGTTAATACATTTAGTGGGACCCAAACGTAACTGTTTGCAACATGGGGAATGTACTCTACTCTCTCTTTACCTCTTTGGGGATTACAAGCGTAATGTTACGTTACTTCAGTAAATTTAACGGTGGTTAGCTAATTATCTGAGTCAAATCAAGTAGCGTGTATTTTATCTACACATTTGGTATGAGCAGACTAGCAATTATTTCACTAACCGCTCCATCGCTATGCAATTTCGATTGCTTTGTGTGCCACTTCCATCCGACTATGGCACCCTTTAAACCGGAAAACATCTGTGTAAGTACTAGATACGTGCTCAAGAGCCTACCCACTTTCATCGTATCGTTTATATCAAGTACCTAATCTCTACGCGTAGACTAGACAGCCAAACGACTGAGAAACGCGCCACTGAAGTAGGTGATGTTTTAATGCCTGACGTGTTGGTTCTGTGCTTGGCATACCTTACTGCTGAGCTGAGGATCGTCGGTTCAATCCCAACTTGTTCGGGTGTTATAATTTATTGAAGTATGTATTTTTAACTTTTATATAATAGTAGTGGCCGCCTACTGGTCGAAATTCGACCACAATTCACTTAAATTTCAAGTTTGAATGTTAAGGTTATCGTAAAAGACAATACTAAGCTACATACAACAAAACCAGGAAAT
>DWEJ01002497.1:0-11408 GCA_018245835.1 Mysoria sejanus stolli | reverse complement strand
AGTCGCACTTGCAAACAACACGACCAACGAGGCAGGCAAATCAAAACTTTTACAACATGATTAAATTTTGAACAGTTTAACATTTTGAACGCGGAAATAATAATAAGTTCGATTAATACGGCTTTTCAATTATTTTTCTACCTTTGATTTCAAGTTCCAAGAATAAAAATATGTGACAACCATACTTATAACAAATGTGAATATTTGGTTATATATAACGCGACTTGTTTGGAATTTTTTATCGACCAAATTCTTATGTAATTCCGAACGGGAGGTCGAGGGTAACAGTAACTGCTGGAACGTGACAGTGTAATATAGTTCTCTACCTATCTCTTCAGAGATTACTGGCGTGATGTTACATAATGACAGGCGTTTACAGATTTATAACATTAAGGACGTAAAGACCAAAGGAGTATTCAGTTTCCCCGTATCTGATAAATAAATAACGAACAAACATGGCTCCTTCACAAGTAAAGTACCTTGCTTAAAATAATGTCTAATATAATGTCAGAATGAACACCCCATCTTTTAGCTAACTTGACGGAGGACTGGAACAGTGACAATAGTGAGGTCAGGTTCAGCCGTAGGTCGAATAAATTTAAATTGATGGATTAACATTAAATATTGTACACAAAATGCTGCAGTAACAGGCTTATTGTTGCTACGTACAAGCCTTTTCTGGTTGTATGCAACCATCAGCTAAGGATTTCTCTGTTATAAATTATTTGGAATTTTATTCATAATACGTTAACAAAGTAAGTGACATTCTTTCGTACCACAAAATTTGTATTAATACTAACATAGAATTTAACTTATTAGTACTTGTATCAGGTATGGAGTTATTAATATATTAAAGTCTCTTTTCATAGCTCTGTGAGAATAAATAAACTACGAGTAATATTACGAATGTGTACTTGTAAAAACGCGAGAGCGCTGGATCTTCTCAAATAGGTACGGGAAAGCCTCCAAGGGCTGCAGAGCAATAGAAATCCCACATAACCCGATATCTCTTTCAGGCTACAGGCCTGCTTCTGGAAATTCCCGAAAACAACAAGAAAACGAACCATTAATAGAACGCGCTGTTCAAATTTGAAGTATGGACTCTGTTCATGAGTCACGTATAAAAGGTTTCCCTTTTTATAATGTTAGTTTATAAAAACTCAAACATTGTATCTGATATTTCACTAGCGCCATCCACTAAATAGCTCTGTAATTTAATCGACATGAACGTTCTCGAATGTACAGTGACAGGGAACCGGCGTTGGGTGTCTAAGCACGGTTAATGCAGCCACGTGCGCGCGCATGAATAATGCGCGATGGGGCCGGAACGGAAGGATCGCGTTGCGGGTTTCAGGGAATACATTAATAACAGCACGTTAGGTCTTTAGAGTGACAGATGTTTTGTACGCGATCATCTCAGCCTAGCCCGTAAGGGGCCCGGCGTAACGGTAACAGAATAGCAAAGTTCTCGACTATATCTTATACAAGTAATGTTATGTTGCAAGAAGTTTTCCAAGCTGCACTTGATCGGCATGGTTATACCCTTAATTCTTCTCATTGTACACGGAGAGACATGTTCAATAAAGCATAAGAATTTATAGGAATGTACATACGAATTGTATATACGACATTACATAACTGAAGAGTAAAACTTTTCAAAAGTGAACTCATTGCAATTGAATAAAACGCGCAAATCACACTTCTAGCACAACGCTCACGACCGATTCGCATCACACCTCGCAAATGTACACAGCGCAATACAGCGGCAATCGTCCTCGGGGTATTATACATAAGTAGATAATATCAATCATCCTGATAGATCGCTGAACGCCACTGGAACGTACAGAGGATCGATGTTTCGTTGATATAAAAAACAAATTAAATTAGCAAAAGAAGCGTCAGATCTCAATGTATTGATGTACTTAGCACCCGTCACTGTCGGAGTACTTGTTGAGGTACCTACATGGTCTGATGTGATCATAATAATTTGATGGGCGAAAATGGTTTCTTTAATAATAATAATAATTTATTTTTAATCTTCACGCTTGTAATCCCCGAAGAGGTAGGCAGGGGAATGCAGAACAGTCCCACGTCTCACTGCATAGTTTTTACGTCCCACTATGGAATAAGTGGTGAGCCTATCGCCATCTATCGGGCACAAATCCAG
This sequence comes from Mysoria sejanus stolli, assembly GCA_018245835.1. Classification (NCBI taxonomy): domain Eukaryota; kingdom Metazoa; phylum Arthropoda; class Insecta; order Lepidoptera; family Hesperiidae; genus Mysarbia; species Mysarbia sejanus. The sequence continues at coordinate 9,241 of DWEJ01002497.1, read as the reverse complement.
ACTCCGAACCACTACTAGAATTTAATTTAATTTGAGATTTCCTAGAATATTTTTTTTAATAATTTTCTAGTAATTTTCTAAATCAGAAAATTTCTAAACAATTTTTCTAATTCGAAATTTTCTAATCTAGAAATTTTCTGATTTAGAAAATGACTATGACTTTTTAGAAAACATCTAGAAAGATCTAAAAAATTAAAAATTTAATTCTAGTAGTGGTTCGGAGTCTGGACAAGTGCCCGATAGATGGCGATAGGCTCACCACCTATGCCATTGTGGGACGTAAAATCGTGAGACGTGGGAGTGTTCTGCATTCCTCTGCCTACCTCTTCGGGGATTATAGGCGTGAAGATAAAAAAAGAAGATATACAAATTTAGTTAAGTGGCAGCCGAGAAAGTTGAAACTGAATTGTAAATTCTGAATAAATAATTGCTATGAGGGTCGACAATGATCGACACGTGTTTTAAACTTAAAGTTATGGAGCTAATGGGACTAGCTTCTACGCTGATGTAATTAATTAGTAGAAATATAGGTATAACGTTTTGATTGTATTTCTGCAATTGTCTTAACTTAGAACGGGAACATTGTGCGGAAAATCTTGATATCCGGCTATAATAAAATCTGTTTGATGTTGCCGACAATATGGCTGATTTACTTTGACTCTAATTATAATTTTTTATATTCACGCCAAATTCGTTACGGGGTAGGCGAAGGGCTAAGATTGCCAAATATCCATTTATAAAATTTACGCCTAGATTTTTTATTTCCAAAAACTTTATACAAAACTAGTAAAATAAGATAATGAACGTCCAACGCTATTTTAAAACACAACAGTAGTTCATTATTTCTTAACGAAGTAATTAGCGGACCAGAACGAATACTCCTTATTGGTGAATAGTTCCTTTACGGGAGTTTCGTAAGGAGTGTTAGCTTGACATGAAGCAAAATACTCTCCACGCTTGTAATTCAAATGTTTAATTTTTTTAAAACAGTAAATGAATGAAAACTAACATGATAAACTTTTTTTATGTACTTTTTAAATGTACCTTAATGTCGAGCGATATTAATTTAACAAACACTTAGACGTTACTCCTAATTTTCGTAGCAGTAATTCACTGATTTCAGTTTTATCATAACGATGTATAATTTAGTATTGAAAGTATTGATATTTATAAATGTTGAATTGGTCATATTCAAACAATATCATCCTTACATTTCTAGGCTTGCATACAGCAATATCTTTTAAAAAAATGGAAATTGATTGACAAAATAGTACGTTTAAAGTTGCGTCAAGTAAAGTTTAAAGTTGCGTCAGAAAACACACAGCTATCAAATTGATTCCAAGGTCAATATCAATTAAAAATTGTTTCACCCACACAATTTTTTTAGACACGTAAAATGGAAGTCTTATAAAATTTTTTTGAGAATCAAAAATATTCTTATGGGTCCAGGTCTTTCGAATTACAGTTCTAGCCGTGGGTGCCAATAATTTAATCGGATCATTAACTTATTTCGTTCATTTCCAATACACGAGCACGTGCGTAGGTGTCCCTTTAATATTATTGATGGTTATAAATGATCAAATTCATAATACACAGACATCGAAGTATGTAAATACAATACACCTTGTAATAAATAAAAATGAACGTTTAAATAAACATTGCATTCATTTTGAGATACACCCAGCTAAAACCAAATTATCGCTACAAACAAAATCCTCGCCTTTCCTATCAAAGCAATAAGGTTACAACAGCACATCAGCAAGAAAACAGCCTCCATCAGGCTGAATCGTCTTGAATTTTCAGACCCAAGCCTCCCATACGCAAATAAGAAATGTAGCTCCTGACTAGTCTTACATCAGACTACGCGTAGTTTTGACCTTGTCTTTTTGATTACGCGTTGCTTACAACTTTGACCCGACGAGATATCAATAATCTTGACTCGCATGAACGTCATATTTAGCATTATATTGAGGCGTTATTTTCTGTACATTTTTTTGAGCGATAATGTCGTTTCATCCGATATCAAGACAGTTGCTATTTAACTATGTAATTAATTTTTATAGTGATGGCTCAGATACGTAATTTGGAGCCGATGTGTAGGATGAGGTTCACCAAGTTATTTTGGGATGTAAACGTACTTGATCAAACGTTGAAAAGTACACTTTTCTTCCTACAGCTACGAGATTACAGCCGTCTTGTTACGTAAGATTCCAGGCAATTTGTAATATTTTCGTTTCGTTAAAGATTCGTTTTAATTGGTAATTATTGAATATTGAGTACACGCTAAAGATTGTAGGCTGGCTCGTCGGTATTATAGACGTTTCGAAATCCTTACAAGTGGGGGCTTCTTTATCTTTGATGGAATATGTGTTTTTTTATATAACTTTGAGAATATTAATGTGGCTTTACAATTTTATAAGAAATGGTCTTTTAGTCCCAACTACGTCTAAAAAATCTCGTAGATCAGTCTTATAAAAATATTTCGTATTCACAGACATCTTCATCGTTCATTAATAAAGGATATTATGACAACACAGTATTCCTTTGTACTCTGAATTTATAAAGTCCGTAGGTATATATCGACATTTGCACACACTAGCTTTAATATAATATAATAATGGCCGTAATTGTAAGCAATCAATTTGTTCACAGCTACATCGACGTACGACGCTCGCATGTGCATTCACGAGGACGGTGACGCGGACGTACCCAACTCGCAGAGCCTTAAGGGAGACGAAGAGTTCTCGCGCATGTATCACACCTTGTCCTTGACTCCTCTGCCCCGCGAGGAGCCAAACACAAGCAACATTGGGTACACTGTATTTGATAAATATCTTTAAAATGAATTAGTAATTGACTATGTTGTATCACACTTAAAGTTAGTCAAGTATATGACATAACGCTATTTCGGAAAGCTTAACCGCAATGCCTTGTATCCATATCTCTTTATATCCGTCTACAATATGTTTGCAATGTCGCAGCTAAAGCGCTTTCGTTGTGATAATAATACACTGTGTTTGTCGCTTGGTAACTTCAATGTTTGATATTTTCAACAGCATGGAAGGCAAGAGCAGGGCTAAGCCGCCTGCACCCGAGAGCCCTGGGACTTCGTCTGATGGGAAACCACAATCGACTACTCCGAACACGTTGACAAAGCCACCATATTCCTATGTGGCTTTAATAACTATGGCCATACAGAACAGCCAAACCAAGCGCGCTACTCTGAGTGAGATATACTCTTACATCACAAATCGATTCCCATTCTACGAAAAGAACAAGAAAGGATGGCAGAATTCCATCAGACACAATCTAAGCCTCAACGAATGCTTCATTAAAGTGCCGCGTGAGGGTGGCGGCGAGAAGAAGGGAAACTATTGGACGCTTGGTGAGTATTTAATTAACCTCCAGGGTTGTATGAAATAAACAGTCATTTAAATGTTTAAGGTGAGCCATTAAATATGCGAATCTATTTCCTTTTTGTTTAACAAGCCCAGCAGCTGCATTCATACTAACACTTGATGCGCAGCGAATTGACGAAGCTTGTGCGATTTCTGAAGCGAATTGCTTGCGCCAGAGATGACTTTGTCATTTTATTTTCTTTCGTTTTAGAGATATTATGTTTGGTTGTCAGTAAAGTGTAATTTTAGATCCCCAATGTGGCGATATGTTCGAGAATGGAAACTTCCGGCGTCGTCGTCGCATGAAACGACCATTCCGCGCTACGCCCTACACCAAGGGCATGTACACTGAAGGTTACGTGGCTCACGTACCTCCGCAAATGCAGTCGTTGCCCATCGGGCATCGTAACTTCTTCGGATCCAACGCGCCCTATCCGACGACCTACACTAGATATGACGCGTAAGTACATTATTTAAGTACTCATTTCATGTATGTTCGTATGTATACCTACATTTGAACATTGTAAATATCTCTCAAGATACAATGATTGATTATATCCTCTCATAAAAGATCTCCTTAAAACATTTCTATGGATATAAAACACTCAAATACACTTGGACATTATTTTCTTGAGATTACTAATCGTATTAGGTAATGAACTATTTATAAGTCTTAAATAACATTAATACTGGCTTTACATTTCCCGCCGATGGGGTCTATATATCTATAGAGCAAGGTAGAGTTCCTTGTAAAATGTATACGATTGAAAGCAATATTATTTTTCTTGATGCTTGAAATCGTACGATTATTATCTTGTCACTTCAGGACCCTTACAGGGTAGACAGAGAACAGTAGGTAGAGAACCGAGTGTTATATAGCTCTTTTCTTATAGATCTGAAATTTTTTGCGTTTTGAATTTTCGATAAACATACGACTATATCGTGTTCGGTATAATATGATAATATGGCTCGTCGGTGATCGATAGCTTTTCCCCTTTTGTTTAATCACCTTTGCTCTTTACGCGGAGATAATCTATAACCTCGGATGCTTTAAAAAATTCCATATGATATCAGTATGATAGTTGAAGGACAATTAAGTCGCATATAAAAATAATAATCGTACAGCCAGCGGTTTTTTATACCTAATATATTTTTACACGTAGTTACTCTCGTTTTTTATTACCGCTAAACAAATATAGCACTATGTACATATATAACATGCACTTTAAAAACACTAATTATTTTTATACAAAAATTTTAGAACACTATAATTTAATATAAAAAATACAAATTCATTATAATTGATATCGTAAAATCTATCAGGCGTGTTTATGCTTAGCATACGCTGATTAAATCTATGAAGATGAAAACATTGTTTATTAAGAATATTAATAAAGATGCCTTATAATTATATTTAAAAAATATCTTAAAACGTGAGAATACACGCCATTACTTAACTCTTCGGGTATTAGATATATGTTGCATTTGCAAAACTTGGCAAGCTACTATCATATCAGAAAAACAGTACAAATGATAAGTACATACAGACAACATACATATAGGAATATCTAAATGTATACGTATTTAATAAGTCGTGGAAAATGCTAACATGATTATGACGTTTATATCTACATGGTTTTGTTGGCTACCTCGTTGGTCGTGTTGGTTGCAAGTGCGCTCGAGAGGTCCTGCGTTTAATTCCGGGTCAGGCACTACAAAATTTTTCTAATTTAGATTTGGTAGTAGTGTCTCGGTGTCTGGATGTGCTCGGTTTATGGCAATAGACTCACCGCCTATTCCATAGTGGGCCGTAAACATAACTGGTGAAACGTGTGTGTTCTACATTCCTCTGCCTACCTCTTCGGGGATTACAGGCGTGATGATACGTTATTTTTTACATGGTTTTATGTTCGTTAAGGTGGTAAGAAAATTAAACCGTAACTAATGTGTATATATTTAAAAAATGCGGACGTTTTCATATTGAGTACATTTTTGTCGTTCAGTGACAAACATTTTAGAGTGATATTTGCCGTACAACACATGCCGTATATATTTACCTATATAATGCGACAATCATATTATAATAGAGACAAATTGTTATTAGTGATATTTATTAATACATATTAATTAATTACTGTAAATATTGACATTTCTCATCTATTATGTTTACAAAACAAACGCTTATGATACATTGATATGTTTGTAAACTTTTTAATTTTTACGTCTTGACCCTTTTCGCTTTGCCGGTGGTTGTGTAACTAACTAATCTCATATTTATATTTCATGTGCGCGATACATTATATTTGAAATAGCTGTACGTAAGTACGTAACATGATAAAGGTATTATTATTTAACTATTGGTAAAAGAAATTATATGTACGTAACTTCACGCCTGTATTCCCCGAAGAGGTAGGCAGAGGAATGTGGAACACTCTCACGTTTCACGGGTTACGTTTACGTCCCACTATGGAATAGGTGGTATAATATGGAGTAACCGTCAAATGAAAAAAAGGCCTTATGTGAAACAAAGCATTCTGTTATGACAAGTACCTACTGACTACAAAAAATATATGTATGCCTACATAATTTTTTGTTATATCCAAATGTTTTGTATATATGTCTGATACTAACAGATCTTTGAAATGAAAAAAAAAATACATTTGAAATCCTAAATAAACGATTGCCAATATTTTGTGTTTTTACAGGCCTCAATGTTATTATTATATGCAGCCGAGGTAAAACAAAAACATTTTTATGCTTTTTAAGCTAATAGTGACTTTCAGTTTTTGATTTTTGGTAGCAGTGTTCATTTAAGTTTGCTATGTCTACCAGTATTGCTATATATACGTTTCACGATGTCTTTTTAGTGGATGTTTCATTAAAATTTGCGTATCAAAGATTATAATTGTTACGCCCACACAAACCTTATTAGTGTTGTATTGTTGTAGTGTTACTATACTTACTTTATTTGTAATATAATAATATTTATCTATGTATAAATCTTGCTTTACGTAATTTTCTTTGCTATTTTGAAACCAAGTTATTTTACGTGGTAGTACCAAGTTATTTTACGTGGTAGTTTAGTGAACCGTAATATATGTAACGATAAAATGCGTTTACAGCGGGGGAACTCACACACACGACTGTCAACCGTTTGTGTATATGTAATCTTAAGACCCAATTCACATGTGAAATAGCTAGTGGCTTAATTCTTTTTTCAAGTTTCTTACACGCATAAAGAATAAGACACGTTAATTGTATTCTTGGTAGTTGAGAAACAGTTATAAATTGGGACATGTTAACGGCATTATTAAGAACAAAAGTTAGCCTAATTAATATATAAAATAGCTCTTTTGTTTTTTACATTCTCACCTCTAACATCAGTGTTGTCGTACGGTTAAAATTGTCATCCCATTATAAACATAATTTACCAAGTTATTACCTACTTGTAAGAAGAACACGTGTATTTTCTTAATTTCTTTTAAATGAGTAACTGTTTTTATAAAGTTGAAATAAACATACGTGCGCGTACACATACAAGTAATTTATATCTCAGTGCGATGACTCTACCAACCGAGACAAGTTGGCCCCGTATTGTAATGAGTAACATTTCTCCGATTCTTGCGGCGCTCTATTGGCTGATGGCGGCTAGAGGCGGAGCTGCACGCTTATCATGGCCTACTCAGGACAGAAAATCATTCTTGACAGTGAAACACTGATTTTGCTTAAAGAAATCCGAAACGGCGTTAGTACATTCGCGTTCACATATTATTAAAATGTTATACTACCTTTACTATGAAACTGAAATGACAAGTTTAGGAGCATAATTTTACAAGCAATCACTTAATAGGTTCAACCGGTAGTTCAATGTATTTTTCTTTTGAATAATTTAATGTTCTTTAGTGAAAATCAATTTAAAATTAGTGTTTCGATTTAAACTTAATTAAATACTAGTAAGTTAGTCAAGTTAAAGTTAGACAATAGTATGTAAATCGCGCATGTCCTAGACATTATGCGATTATTGTATGTATTATAAATGAGACAAATTATTATTAATGATATTTATCCTGCCTGCCTCGTTGATCGAATGGTTAAAATCGCGACTGCAAACCAAGACGTCTTGGATTAAAATCTCGGGTCAAGTAGATACATTACAGTTTTATCCAGTAATGAGTCTGAGACAGGATTTAAGCCCGCTATATGGCAATAGGCCCACCTCCTATTTTATAGTGGGACGTCAACGTATTGAAACGTATAGAAATATACTCTGCATACTATACACCTAGTCGGAAATATCTCTCATCGCTCATCTATTATGATAACAAATTGAATGCTTATGGTACATTGGCCTTTGCAAAGTTTTTTAATTTTTTTAGACTTGACATTTTTTCGGGTCGCTAACAATTAAATAATTAATCATGTATTTAATTTTCATGGGTGTGATACATTATATTAGGTCTTGTATTTGAATTGGCCGTATGAAACTCGTTCAAACTGTCATTTGTAATTTAATGTAGAGTGGAATTATAAAATGGAGGAACTGAATAGAATATTATTATGCCTTACACAAAAAGCGTTTAGTTATGACGATTACACAAAAATATATTTGTCTTCATAAATATGTAGTACATTCAAATTAATTCGAAATATTTCCATCATGGACATATTTTGGTCGATTAAAATGTCTTACTTAATGATTAAGAATATTCTTTGTCATTACAGTCGTCAGTGTTATTACATGCAGTCGAGGTAAACGAAAACATTTCTATGCCCTATGTCCTGTCAGTGACATTTTTATTTTTTTGTTCTTGGTAGTATCTACTGTTCAATGAAGTTTGCAGAGGTCTTCATTATTACTATATAGTTTATACTTTTAATAATGTCTTTTAAGTTGGTGTTTAGATACCGTAAAAAAATGTGTTTAGAAAAAATTTATTAAATTTGTTATACGCACATTGAAAACATATAAAACACCGTAAAACACGGTAATCACTTTATTCATTTTCATGCTATATATAAAAAAAGTTTAGTTGTCACAAGTAGTTAAAAATATATTTATTTTTACATTTACAATTATTTTAAAAATACTTCCATCGTTTCGGACCTGCAAAAAAATTTCGTTCATTTAAAGTACGAACTTACATATTACCAATATTCTTTGTCATTACAGTTCTCCGGATTATTACACGCAAAGGTAAAACGAAAATATATTTATGCATCTTGTGTTATTAGTGGCCTGTTTTTTGTTTTTGTTAGCAACGTTTAATTAAATTTACAATGTTGTCCAATATTAGGTATTAGTTATATATTTTTTATGATGATTGTTTGGGTTGATGCTTAAATAAAAGTTACCTATTCATTAACTAATACATATTATGTATATCTATTATGCCCATACAAATGTTAAAAAAATTGTGTCATGTGCTTTTTTTTTGTTTTTATTAGTTACTAGATGTGCTCGCGGCTTCGCCCACGTGGAAGTCAACGTCACGTATCACAAAGTTTTTCCCGCGTAAATACCGAGCTCGTGGGAATTCTAGGATGTAAAGTATATTATATGTTGCTCCATAGAGAAAAGATAAAATCAAATACCTAGACAAGAAAGATGAGAGCCGAGGGGCGCAACGCGATCGCCAGCTGGGCATAATTATGTTACTTACTTGTACTTGATATTTTGGACTATTCACAGATCTTTCATAATTTTATAAATAGTAGCGTATATGTTATTCTGATGTATAAGCTATATTATTGTAAAGTTTCATTAAAATCTACATACATACATACATATCTTCACGCCGGGTCCCTCACGGGGTAGGCAGAGAGCACTGAGTGCCAAATATCTC
>DWEJ01002496.1:0-11408 GCA_018245835.1 Mysoria sejanus stolli | reverse complement strand
TGAGTGCCGGTGCGCGCGAATAGCGAGCTAAGTTAAAATCTATGATAATCACTGTGTGGGTTATGGACTACCTAATATAAATACGTTGATACAAGTTAAAAATTTTACGTACTGTAATATTTCAATGTATGCTAAAAATTCAGACATTGACAATATCATACACAAGATACCTGAGATTGTAAGATAATTTAATGCACTAAATATATCACTTCTTATTTATTTATTGAGCTGTTACGTTACCGTTAAGTCCCAGTAGTTAATAACGGAAGATACTTTCTTAAATATTATCAGTACGATAATTTCCAAGCCATCTTCAAACCTATTATTAAGTGTGACTAATTATCATGTAGCTGAAGTCATCTACTTGAAGTTTATATTAGGCTAATGTGATATTATCGCTTATCGTGGCCTCGTACGTAGTGGGTACATTCCTGATGATTCATTGATATGTCACTTGCGCGCGGATCCTAAATCATCATCTAAGAACCAACCGATGAATAATTTCACTTTATGGTAATTACGTTGAATGAAATATTTATGCTCTGTTTGCAAACATAAAAAATTACGAAAACATGCATCACATGAAATGAAGACAAGAAACCTCCACGAGAACTGACTACATTGGAAACTAACTTAAAACTTAGTAGATATCCTTGAAAGAACGTATTAAATTAAATTTACCAATTAATAGATGACAAACAAAAATTGTAGCAAACTTTTGCAGAAGGCAGTTCAGATAAAAAGGTGAATTTAGACGCGGCCAGCGCATGTGAGTGTGATATTCAATTTAGAACTTATATAATAATGAAACGAAATACTATATACATAGATGAACTAGCTCTGGCCGTCGCAACGCATTTTATGCATCTTCATTTAAACACCATATTGTACGATAATATCGCACTCGCGTGGGTCGCCCTCGTCTTGCCTGATACCTCGCCACCCTCGAGAGCCAACAATGCGTACAATGGCAGCGCACCCTGTCATAACAGTGATCGATCAGCTCTGATGAGCCGAGCTAAGCGCACCCGATAGCCGGCCTGAGTTTTGCAATAATAAAGCCTTGTTATGCTTCTACGCACACGCGCGCGATGCTGCGTACTGCGATCGTATCTTACGCTGGTCATTCAGTGAATTCCCTTTACTGTACAGAAAAAATTATAGCAGTTAGTAGTACTGGTAACGTAATAATAATATCCTGATCACAGGGTCATCTAGTTCAAGACTAGGTCACTACACCGAGCCTGCCCTATACTTCGCAAAGCTGGTATTATATGTACATATTTTACAACGAGCTCACCACACAAATATTTGTCCTAAGTTACAATCAAGTAAGGCTCGGCTTAGCGGTCGACTCCTCTAGACAGGGAATCAACAGTATGCCAATCATACATGTACACGAAATGAACCACAGGCGAGCTTGCCTAAGCACATCTATCTATCAATTAGTGTGATACAGATATACGAGACATACCAATCATATCATTATTCTGGTCCTGGCAGAGTAAGAATATATTCCACGACCCCGCACCAGGATAAAGTGTGTCGCAAAGACGACTAAACCTGGCGCTTACAATCGCGGTGTGGCGCAGCTAAGTGCGTATTGGCATCAGCGTAGGAGGTACACGAGGCTGTGCTATGCAATCCCCAGATACATTCCAAGGGTGCCGTGATTATGGACATAAGCCCTCCGAGGAGGCTTATATTTAACAGTGGACTGCAATAGGCTGATGATGATTACTGATGAGGGTTGAAAAATGAGTTCCTGTCGACCTGTACCTAACTGTGTCACTACTACATGACATGAAGATTGCATTTAAATCATATTTTTGGAACTGCTCAACTGTGACAACGCATCATTTAATTCGTATTGACGTTCAAAATTTTTATTCAGAAGATGCGGCGTCAATATTTCGTCGTTAGGAGCGTTGCTTCTAATTGACACGTCATTTCGGTTCTTACGTCGTTAATCATAGGTAGCACTATTGCTTGTCGAAACTTTCAATGGAGTCTAGGTGTAATTAAAAAGTGATAATTCTTTCGCAGCTGTGGGTGGGAGTTGGTAATGGATGCGGTTTGTCAAAGATGTATTGTTGCGGAACTCGATATCACGTCTCTTGATGCGATGCCGCATTGTTATCAGAAGTTCGGGACAATTGTGGTTCTGTTTAATAAGGCATCATGTTACATTATTAATTCTTCAATAGCTATGCTGGTTACAGTTGGCAAATAATCATATGAATGGATACATTAGTAGACACGTTTTTGTTACGTAATGAATACAGTAGTTTTTATCTAAGATAATGTTTCGTAATGTTACTTGTTACCATTGCAATAATAAAATCATCCCAAATAATCACTGTTATAATTTAATTTCTAAAAATATTTGAAATTTATGGAAGCTTTTGATTTATACCTAAGCATCATTGACATCTCTTTGAAGTTTCACAATGACATCTGTTAGTCATTCATACATTTATTTATTATGAATGAACGTTCCAATGAAAGAAAGACACGGAATACGGTATTTAGTAAAATTTAATTGTTTAATTGCTGAATCATTTTAAATTTAAAAGATCTCAAAGTATTCTAAATAAATATTTTCTGCATGTCTCGTTCTGCACATAGAAGCATGGTGCACATGTAGATCATTATGGATTTTACTCGGCTTGATACAAGAAAAATTCATCTTTGCCATTCGAAGACTACTGTATAGCGTTAATTAGCTTTGAGATAAATGAATAGCTACGCAACGACCATTAGTCTTCGGTCCGGTGCCAACGTTCGTGTCTACGTACGCCATTCTTGTGCGCTATCGGCGCTGCCAGCGGAGGGTCCAGCGAAGTTATCGCGATTATTACGCTTGTCGAATTATTTGCTATTAATGATTTTAATTGCTCGTTATTTATTCCGCCGCACCTGCGACAGCGGCCGCGACGGGGACAAGTGGGGCGCACTATCGTGATCTGTCGCCGGCGACATTAATCCGCGCGATGATTGGCCAAGGTCGGCCTTAGAAAGGTGACTCCGTGCCCTGACTGGTAGGCCTAGCCGCTGTAATTGCGGTAATTATTCGATGTTTTCTAACGCGATTGCCGTAATCGATTATTTTTTTGTATCGTACGTATATTTAACGGTGGAATATAATCGTCACCTCTATTGCTACACGCGATTCTTTCCTTCATAATTGTTTTGTACTCAAAGTTTTTCGACTGTTTATATTGTTATTTTCATTCACTTTTCTTTTGGATATTGCGTTCAGTAAACACTTAAAAGATAAATTAATTACGTTTCTCAAAGTAAACATGTTATGTATATTTTAAAATAAACAACATCGCTCTACACTACACGTTTCACCAGTTAGGCTTACGGCCCATCATGGAATAAATGGTGAGTCTATTGCCTTACACTGGGGAAAACTCCGTCGACTAGAAATTTAACTATAAATTCTATTTAGAAAAATCCCATAGTACTTGACCCGAGATTTGATCCCAGGACCTCCCGGTCGGCAGTCACACTCGCAACTACTCTAGTACCCAGTCAGTCAGTAAAGAAACATTATAATTTTATCATATACTTGAAATATATATGCTTAGTACATTTTCTTACATATGGATGGTAAGTTTTGAAAATAATGTCAATGAACACTTTCAAAGTAATCAGAAATATAACATGTATTTATATTTTCTAAATGGCTAGTGTTGTATACGATCACATGTAGCCCGAACCAAAAGATATAATTCCCACAGTGTCAGACCGCCATTAGCAGAATGCATCGCATATCTGCGGAACCAAACCCGGAACCCCATATACGGCGCTAACGCCGCCGCTCGCGTGGCGTCATGCAAACGATACGCCACGTTAGATTAAGATCTTATCCTCCTTCCAGTCCTACTAATACTGGCTAATTACTAACACGAAGCGTTCAGTTTAAATTTATTATTAATATTTGTGAAGGTTGTAATTATTGCTTAACAGTATTTGGTAATGTAACAGTTGATTATATTCTAATGATATTTACAACTTACAACAAGACCTTGAGTGCCTCCTTAACAATTATTTATTATGTACATGTTAAAAGCATGCACAGAACCATGTCCGTATAATAGATCCATATACACCGGAACTGACAACAATGGACGAAGAGATTAGTGTATAGATCGTATCTGCAAATATTCATTGTGTTACATTATAATTCATTGAAACTGTATGCTGTTATCAATAAGTTTTGTTAAATAAAATTATAAAGTAATTGTTCAAAGTTACCTCACATGCATCCCGTCGCGTAGTGTGATAACTGTTAGGAGTACATTACGTCATAATCTTATCTCATCAGCTCTGGGCCCAACAATGGGCGGGCGATAAATCTTCAGCAATCAGATGCAAAGGCACTTGCTTGACCAGGGAACGTCGGTTAGTTACGAAAGACGCCGAGATGGACTGTCGCTGTGATCTAATTTTGTGACAGATTTTGTAACCGTCTTATCGCGTACGGGTTTCGACTTGACAGTCTCGAAAAGTAACTGTACTTTTATTATTGATATAAAATTAAATTAGTATCTAATAAAAGATGGATATGGAGTATTATATTGAAGTTATCTGGAGGAAAGTAATTTAATAATTACAATTATATTATGTAGCTTCACGCCTGTAATCCCCGAAGAGATGGGCAGTGTAATGTAGTACACTGTCTTATTTCACCAGTTACTTCCAATTATATAACTATTATATAAGTATTTTATGTGAAACCTTCTGTTGCCAGCCATTCATAATAAATGACAGGACACGATTCGTAACGCATTAAGCGTACTTCCTACATCATAATGAAGTATATACCTAGATTGAAATAATATGAATTTAATTAAAAAAATAGTCTTATATATCTACATTTTTGAAATATCATCAAGTTCATTACAGAAATCTCTTTAACATACAATGTGTTATATCTTAACCGTTTTAAATCCATAACATTAAGAGAAACATATCAAATAACTTCCAGCGGGTACGAGCAAAACTGTCCATCGAGCCACTCGCAGCTCGGATTAATGCGCTCGTTTTTGGTCAACAGCGCGATAAATAAGGCGCAATCAAATAAACTAGGTGTTTATTGTTATCGCATATTTCCCGCGCGCAAATCACGGGATTTCCATTACGGAATGGCGTATCTCGCGACAATCCGATAAGGGCACGCGGCCTCACACTCGCCACTTCGGAACCATTGCCCTTTCAATTATATCTACGATATTTATATTTATGTACTACTCACAAAGCGTTAATCTCAAAAGAATTGATAAATTAAACTGTTAACATACATTATGATATATACTTTACATTTTTGTAATCTCCAGAGACTAGCGTATTAAAATTAATATTAACTGATATTTATACTTGTTTCATTATGTTCGGTGTTAGCCAAGAAAGCAATTACATATGTTCCAAGACCGAAGTATGTATATCATTGCCAATGATAATTCCTATTTTTCTACTGCATAGTAATATTTAAAGAATATATTTGCTGATCATGTTGAACTAAGTCCTTAATATTGCAATAAGTGTGCCTGGTTTCATAAAATGATAGACGGTGTGAGTGCCCCTTAAATCGATGTGTACAAGATAGTTTATGTTCTTGTTAGTCGGTCGCCTTGACGACTGCACCCGCGGTATATAGGTTGAGAATGTCGCCCGAATGTTCGCCAAACAACTACTGCGTGTAACCGGATGGTTGGCTTCTAGAGCTTCTAAAGCTATGTGCAAAACTTAAAAGGTGTTCTACGGATAAGTCGCCTAACAGATAATAACAATACGATTAGATACATATTTAAGATTGGTTAGTATTTTATACGTAGCAATAATATAATCGTTTCATGCTTGCAAATGCATCATAACACTATCAAGCTTAGTACAGATAAATAGTATTGATTATATGAAGGAATTCAGAATCCTTTTTAATTGGAAAAAACCAAATAAACGGAAATAAAATAACAGAATTTTGCATGCAATGTATTTTTTTTCGCAATTTATTTTTTTAGTCTTCTGTATAAAATGACTGATAATCTGTTTATGTGTACTGCATTGTTTTTTATTTACGAGACATTTTGTACCTAAGCACACTCTGTGTTTTTCGATCGTGACACGGTATCTCGTTGATGTCTATCGCAAGACGCTTCGGTACGTTCAGTACACAATCGTGTCACACTCGAACGTAAGAATATGCCCTGAGACGTACATGATAGACATATTACGTTTAATTGCCAGAAAATTATCTCGATATGTAGATAGCAGCACAAATCAGTTTCAATATTAAATCATAAATTCGTTGCTATTCTTAAGAAATATAATTACGTTAACAATGACTATACATAGTTTAAATTAGCAATTCAAGAAAGCAAACGGGCTTATAGACTACTCAATGTAAGGGTCAGTGGAGAAAATGACCATTGTTTACCAATCATAAGTAACTATAAAATGCCACTGCTTCAATTTTGAGCCTCCTAAGCAAGTCCAGTATTTATTCCTAGGCACGTGTCAAATAGTGCAATAATATATGTAAGTATTGATGAACAATGTCGTGACGAGGAAAGTAAAAACGCAAAGTATTATTAAAAAACTAATCAATCACGTTTTGATATCATCTTCTATTTGCTGACGCTATTGCAATCAAAACTTTAGCTTATGAGCAAACCAAAAGAATAAGTTTATAGTGCTATCGTATAACTTAAGCCCCAAGCCTATTTAAATTAAATTTACAATTTGACGCGATAGAATTTTGTTCCTTATAATTACCATTCGGCACTCAGATGGGCTTAGACGATATTTAAAATATATAAAACAGACAAAGATTATATCCGATATTTACGAGTAGACTAATGACCCATTTTCAATCATATTACATAGTTTTTTGGGGTAAATACCCCATGGTAATAATTTTTGGGGTAAATACCCAGTGGTAAATATCTTCATCTTATAAAAATAAATAAAGAAAGATATCAATGAGCTATTATAGGCAAAAATAAGGCGATTTGTCATAATATTGTTACTGTACTAAGTTTATGTGTAAATATTCCTAAAAATATTGTTTGAAACAACATATAAATTTCTGAAAAATACCTAATTATATCTAAAACATATCTATGTAAGTAGCATTGCGTACATATGTATGTCCAAGTGTGATAACATAAGGTCTGAAGTGCTATCGCAATATTATTTCAAACAGAATTATAAAATGATTTGTTGGTAGCTAGACCGTCGCTTGCGGCATTGAGGCTTCGCTGCTTGAAATATGACTCTACTTTAATATATAACCGCGTTGTATCATTGTTGTTAGTTCAGTTAGCGAGTAGAATTGTAGAGCTGCATTACCTTAATAAGTGTCAGTTGATTTAGATAGATGCATATTCATTTTAAGTTAAATTGCTTGTTGTTGACGAAATTAAAAAAATAAATTCTTAAAGCTGGCAATGCATATCCCTCCTACGCCTGCGAGTTTGACAACCTTTTGTACAAAATCCATTATTTTTAACGAAATAGTTATGTGTTAAAAAATATTCAAGAGACATAATTATAATTCCTAGAGAGAGTCTAGAAAGTGTAGAAATTTCGTAGTAGTGGTTCGGAGTCTGGATATGTGCCCGATAGATGGCTATAGGCTCACCACCTATTCCATAGTGGGACGTAAAAAGGTATGGGGTGAAACGTGGGAGTGTTCTGCATTCCTCTGCCTACCTCTTCAGAGATTACAGGCGTGAAGATAAAAAAAAATGAAGTTATAAAGAAATAAAATAATTTATTTGACCTCGTGGTATATTTGCACATACGGCCGTCTGATGCGAAAATGGGAACTCTATACTATTGTAGACAGACAGCTGGTACGCAAAGAATCAAGCTTCCGAATGGTAATCGCATCCATGGCACCCAACTCTTCAGTAAGATTCTCTAAGCACTTGACCAACGGGTCTGTCATTGTTCCCACGAGTGTTTTCTAATTCTATTTCTATCTAAAGTTTCTAAATAGTATATATATAAGAAAGTCGAATAAAACACTAAAATAAAAAAGTAGCAGATTTCGAAAACAGGGCAAGCGGTTGTCCTTTCCGCGGTGATCAATCTGTCACGCTGCTCGAAGTGACGCAACGATGGACGGAACGATATATCGTTGACCGAACTTTAAGTAAATAAATGTGGTAATATTGACTCAGTTTTATTGGCGCCTTATATTTGGCAAGAATGAATTGCTTTGGTTGCATTTCTAATCAACTTCCACATCACAATTGTTTTATTTCAGTTCAGAATAGTCAAAGTCAAAGTCAAAAATCATTTATTTATATAGGATTTACAATCACATACAGTCATTATAGATAAGTTCACGTTAGTTCGTACCGCGCCCACAACTGCGAAGAACTAAGAAAATCAGTGGGGTTGTCATTTTTTTGTGATTCTTTAACAATTAAAATTTTAAGCCTCCAAACTACAGCTACTCATTTTCAAACGTCCATGTCTTGCATATAATCTGCAATCGAGTACTATAGCCTTTTTGACGTAATGGAAACTTAATGAATTTCTTGAATTTACAAATTGACAAATTTAGCCCATCGTTTGGTATTTAGTTATAAAAGCTCATACTTTGACCTACAAAGGAGTTAGACACTTTATGGAGCCTATTAGTGGGCACTGCAACTTTATTTTTACTTCTTAAATTTCGTTGATGGAAATCACTATTCTTCTTCAGTCGAAATATGAATTCCTGGCCAACCCGTATATCGGATGATTAATCTGTTTTTTAATCCACCCTAGGTTCACGAATCAACTAAAAACTTCCCTAACAGCTACCATTGACTGTGTAACGTATCATCTGAGATTTAGAGACACTCATAAAAAATTTATACTAGTGATTCGGAACTGCTTAACGTTAAATTTAAACTTAACGTAAAGGAGCATTTCAAGACCAATAAATACCAAAATCACAAAAAATCGGTTTTAGTAACAACAATGTTAAAGAAGAATGAAAAGAATTAAAAGAATGACAAAATAGATATATGTAGGTACAGTGCAAATACTGATTCACTAAGTGGTAGTGGTAGTTCGTTCATGGAAAAATTAGGAATCTTCGTAGCCAGAGTGCGTGTATAAAGTGATTATCGTGAAAGAAACGTATCAAGTCTGTAATTATAGAGACATATTGCACACGGTGCTCTCTGCCTACCCCGTAAGAGCCAGCATAACAATAATAATAGAATACAACTTAAGTCTGCCAAGAAGTGGCGGCACTGATTTCGTTCTTTCACACTTTTAAAACCCTCAACGGTATTTAATGGAAGAACCCTGGGGAAGTTATTATCCAAGAGAAGAAGCTGATTACAGTAGCAAATAAAGAAGTAGGAGCTAAATGAGCAAATAAATTAAATCCAATACCTACCCATATTTGTATTCCAATAGACATTTAAAAGATCTTAATAATAAGATACAAAAAAAACTCAAAGAGTAAAGCAAACCGTCCATGGTAAATATTTAGGGTCTTGGAGGAAATGGCTGAATTAGAAGCGTACGCTGCGTAAAAGACAACAGCCATTTACAGTGAGCGGACGAAACGTTCTGTCCAATTATCTGACGCCATTGCGTTGCTATCATGTTAGATACTCCAAAATCTCTGGGTGGTCCTATGTTTACTAGTCATTAGCAATGTATGCGATCCTGAAACGACAAAAACGCTGATATTTTTCGTGTTACGAATTATGTTTATAAAGAAAACTTTAAAACAAGTGCCACACGTCCAATGATCTCAAGTTATGGCATCGAACATATGCACGTATAACATATGCATGGCATCTTAATCCTGATTGGTTACATCACTACATCATCTAATGGAATTTATCAAATTTTAAGTAGTCGCTACTACCCCGCAGTACTAGTTAGAATACGTTATTTAAAATGTTATTAACTATTATTTAATTGGAAACAGGGTGCATGAATAAGGATAGTTGGTATCATTAGCCTAATTTATATATATTATTTATATGAGTCCAGTTACAAATCGTCAGTATCTGTCAAGAGTGGCTACAGAAGCGTTGCTGCTATTGTGTAAATTTTTATAAAACTGAAACTAAAATAGGTGCAGCAATGGAACTTTCCAGGTGAAATAGTACACATTCCCTTAATATGAGCCTACTATTAATAATAATTCAAATACTTGCTTACTGCAGTATAACAAAAATTTAAGTAATAAAACGAAACGGATCTTGCTCAAAGCGTTTTTATGGCTTGTTTCAATAAAAAGGACATTGAAGTAAGAAAATCTGACGTGATTTTTTACCATGAAGACTAAATGTCGCATATTCATGTGTCTAGCCGAATTCTAGCCGAGATTTAAAATCTTTAGGTCATTGTTGTTTGAACTTACAATTGTTGAAATTGACCGCCATTTTAGATATTTTTTCTACCAAATAGCAAGGCGATCTGCTAGAATTATTATTTCAATCGAGGAAGTTACTTTATTCATACAAACCTTGGTCCTTGTTATTTGGAGTATAAATTTTTATATCTGAACCTGAATAAACAGCTTAATAAAATGTCAAGTCACTCCGTTTATAAACAGAAGTGCCAGTCATTGTCGTAAGCAAAATAAATAATAAATCGTTTTCATTAATAACCATAATATTAAGTAGTTTATAAGAACTCCAAAACTGAGTTCTACATTTGTATTTTAAAGTATGTTACAAACAAAACTTCCCGACCCTTTTTATCGTTCCATTGTCGGAAGATGGGCCTGCTCTCTGAATAAGAGGGTTAAAGCCATAGTCTGCCACGCTGGCCCAGTGCGGGTTGACAGATTTCACACGCCTTAGAAAACATTTTTTTGACTAGGCTATCTCTGCTTATGAAATAGAAACTTATTGGAATGGATTTAAAAAATAATATTTTTTTAACAATTTTTTCCCACATTGCTTACAGGAAACATCTTGTATCAGAAGTAGAAGGAAATATTTACTTAATTTAACATCAACAATTGAAGAGTAAAAAAGCCGACTGACTGCAAATATTTAAGGGCTCAGCGCTAACGGCTCAATAAAAGGCGGTCGTCCCGTTAGTAAACAGAACTGCCAGTCATTAGACTGAGCGGACGAAACATTCGTTCCAATTATCTCGGCCGCGCGGGAAAAACGTTAGTCGGCCCAAACCTAATGACGTTGTCAGTGAGACTCATCAATCTATTAGAACCGAAAAACTTAGCACAGTTCTTATGATATTTTCACGTAAGGATAAATAAATTTTATAGCATCAAATTGAATTATTATACAGTTCATTTTTTTTAGTTCGTTTTTTACAACCTATGTGTTATTTTTTTTTTTTTTTATATTTAGCCTGACAAACAGGCAGACGGGCCACCTGATGGTAAGTGGTCACCGTCGCCTATG
>DWEJ01002495.1:0-11409 GCA_018245835.1 Mysoria sejanus stolli | reverse complement strand
GTATGCGGTGAGACGTGGGAGTGTTCTGCATTCCTCTGCCTACCTCTTCGGGGATTACAGGCGTGAAGAAAAAAAAATTAATCCATGTACCTCACATAAATACAATATAAACATTGTGCGTGTTCAGTTTTTTGCGTACTTCTAATTGATTGTTAGGCGGTATTGAGTTCGCTAGTTCAGCTAGCAATACTATGCAATCGCTTTGAGAGTCGTAAATAAGTCATTATATTCGAATGAATGAAATGTTACAGTCAATCTTATTTATGTCATTGTTGGCGCAATCAGTGATCGTTCATTAGATATTTGAAGTGGCCGTTTTGTAACTGGTACGGATTATTTTACTGATTTATATATGTATATTACATAGCCCTGCGCATTTTAATTCTGTAGCTGTAATAATATGGCATGTTGTTCTACCTGAAATTAGATACATATTACACATATTTACACATATTTCCAATTGAGCTCGGTTGTATATTATAATACTGATTATCAGTTCTACCGCCAATTAGTTCTATTGAAATACATTTGAAATCTTTTTTTTTATTTTATTTAAGAAACAAACAATATAATAATACAATAAACGTAACATACAAGAAGTTAGACAAATCTGTGTTACAATACGAAGGGTATGCCTTCTATATGTATATTAAAAATATGTAAAGAGATTGTTTTTTTGCCTTCTAAACCTAGACAAGCAGTGATACCAATAATTTGATTTCGGTCCCCTTTCTTATATCGCCTCTCTGTTTGTTGATTTCGTAACAGAAGTATCGTTATGCGGGGTGGTGTTTACTCTTTTACGGTAAGCCCTTTATATCCATGTATCCCATACATCACCTATAAATTCAGATACCTAATCTTCCCCTTTGAAATCACATCTCGACTTACCTTAAAGAAGATTGACCCAAGTATTCTGTTTTCATAGGGCTCTTCTGAAATTGTAGTAACATCGAAGGGACTGAATAAAAAAGTTAATCCATCATGCCGCGTCAAGCGGGTGTTACGCTCGCCTCAGTCGTTCACATAAACATTCTGATTTTTCCATTATGGAAAGGCCCTTCGGTATTTAAGAAAGATTTACTCGAAACTGAATTTTCATCTCGCAAATTATTTATGAAAAGGTTACGAATTTTCGCTACGAGGATTTGTTTTTAATACTCTCCATAAATTAATTTTTCTCCGATCACCATTTTGTATTGTGTTACGAAACAATAGGTAAAAATTTTGTGAATGAAATTATTCTGTCTACATTTCTGTTTTGCGTAAATATAATCAAGAATGTAACATCTCACAATATTGTTATTTTAGAATAATAAGTTGGATTTAGGTAAAGATTCGAGAGAAAATATGGCCAGTCGGCGCCTGTTACGAAAAACTCTAGTCTCTTAGCGTTGAGCCGACGAAATCTAATGTGAAATACTTTTGATTGTAGCACTCGGAATACTTATTTTAAGAGGCATACTAATTAAAAAGTAAAATTTTGCATCTAAACTGATTTAACATAATACGAGTAAATACAAATTTACGACTTGCAATTGTTGTTGATTGTCAAAATTTACAATCTGAAGTAAAATGAAAGGTTTGAACAATAGAATTTTAGGTAATAAGACTAGACATTATTCTAGTTGATCTGTAATAGTTGAATGTCTAATCTATTAACATATTTATTGCATGAATTCAAAATGAAGGTCCAAGTAAAGGAAACTAATTAGTCTAATAGACTAGTGAGTTGAGTAGTCTAATGCATATCGAAATAACGTCACCTATTTTATACAGAGTATTTATTACTTAGCTTTATTTTGTTACACAGTAGGTATTGGCTATGAGATTTGAGAGTGAAAGTGCGTTTTTGTTTTTCACAGCAATTTTTTTTCACAATATTTTTTCACCAATCTCAGTAAGTGAATTATGAGTTTATTATTATAACCGAAACAATATACATATGTAGTTACGAAATAACGTATTTGGTGTGCTAAAGTATATGATATAATTTTTCTTTGCTTTGTGAGATTGAATATTAATGGGCTTATATGGAAATAAAACGTAACATCGCGCCTGTAAATCTGGAAGAGGGAGGCAGATAATTGTAGTATTCTCCCACGTTTCATCAGTTACGTTTACGCCCTACTATCGAATAGGTGGTTGTGAGCCTATTGCCATACACCGGGGACATTTCCAAACTCCGAGCTACTCGTAGTACTAGACAATCTTAGTCAGGCAAATCTGTCAGTTTCCGATCTGGAATTTGAACAGAGGACCTCCCTATCGGCAGTCGTGCTTGCAACCAGCACGATCATCGAGGTAGTCACTAGGCTATTGAACATTTATAATTTTGTTATCGTTAGATTTTACCTAGGGGAGCTTTATTTCTACATTTTATATAACTACTAAACGCTACTCTCATAACATCATTGTTTTAATACATTTATCGTTGGATGTTTTATTATAATAAATTTGCTATAATAGTTTAAATGGGGATATATTTACATTAGAAATTGCTAATTGAAAGAGCCGAATGGCTTGCAAATTTAGCTTCTATTACAGTTTACGAATGAAAGAGCACGTTAATTTTCGACGGAGGCATGAATAATTCACTAACCGCAATTGTTTTAAATTTCAAATACGGAAAAGAAATGGAACGTTTTCGTTTCAAATTTGTGAATTCTGCCACTTGTTTGTGGGTTTGTCTGTTCAACATCATCATCATCAGCCTATTCCCGTTCACTCCTGGAGACATGCCTATGATTTGCCTATTATCTGTTTAAAATATAACCCTTTAAAATACACAGCGGAATTGCGAAACAAATTCTTACATAGTGGGTATGAGAATTTTTACTATTACGTATATTTCAAAAGAGCACTTATTAAATTTCTCGGAAAAGTTACACGTGATCAGCCACCGGCCTCAACCCGACATTTAAAAATAGAACTGTTAGTGTCAGTTATTCAAGTTATTATATTAGGTATTATATTGGTGTCGGTCCTATTCATGTATGTATATGTATATCAAAGTATATTTTATAAGGCTATGAGGGTGTAACCCATTCTAATCGCGTGTTATAATCTCGCATTATAATATAGTTATGTGTGTTGTCATAAGACGTACGTGAAACCACTTTGAAACAATTCAGTAGTAAATTGTTTCGTGTTAATTATGACGTGTGTATCAATATCGAGCCAATCAACGCCAGGCTTATGATTAACACCATGACTATATATAATTTTAAAATAAACCTCTTATAAAGTTGCGAAAACCTTACAGCGTAAAGGCTTTTTAAAACCTTTATAATAAAAGGAAGTCGGCTGGTCTGATATGAATACGTCTCAGATTTGTAAGGCAAAGCTCGGCTCCATTCTCAGTAACTAACAGGTCATTGATAGCAAGTAAGTTATTAACAGTGTTATAAAAGTGATAAGTGATATGTTTTCAATGAGTTTGTATGGAAATACATGGAGCGTGTAAGTATAAAATTAATACTTCCATATGTAGAGTTACGAGTTTAATCTCGCGAATTAAGGTTTTGCATGTAAAGATTAGTTGTGCCAGTTAAACATTAATATTCGTTCGGATGATGTTTACATAACAAAACATCACGCTTTAACTTCCCGAAGGGATACGTAGAGGAGTGTAGTACTTATATTCACACGATTCTTCAGTCATGTTATATGTACGTGATAATATGGACGAAGAGGTGAGCCTATTGCTGTGCATCGAACACAAACCAGGACTTGCCACTACTGGGAATTTCTAGGTAGAAAAAGTTGTAAATTGTATTAAAATATTCTCATATATATTCAATTTAACCGTTTCGGTCAAATACCCGGAATTTCCTCGTAAAGTTTTAATATAATCATGACAGGGTCCCGGCGCGCGTTGATACGGAGATCTCTGCCCGTGAATACGTCGAGGGATAAGTGTCTGTGAAGTCTAAGTGCTGTGAAAGCTGCAACAATAACTATACAAGCTGGTGTGAACAGCTAGATAACGTAACTTGATCTACTGTTACTAAAAGTCTTGATTGAATTTAACTATGGTATTTTTCACTTTACATAATGAAAAATGAACAAAGAAGAAAAATTCAACTTTGTTTTTATAAGTACATATTAAGTGAGATAAACATTTAGCAAAAAAGAATCTTAAAGTAACCTTGAAAATACAAAAAATACAATACAGCGGATGCATAGGTGATCTATAAGATTGTTTCTGGAGGAAGCGTTTGTAAGTCATAAGAAAGTTTCTCAAATAAATCTTAAATAAAATTGCAGCATTAAATACACTAAGTAGGAATGTATAAAGTAGTAGGAATGTATTCATTATCATCAGCCTTTTACAGTTCACTTTTGAATACAGGGTTCCCCTGAGAGGTTATGCCCACAACTCCCACGCTAGACATGCGAGTTGGGTTGCCATGTATAAAATGTATTTTGTTTAATATTATAAATTATTCAAAGCATCTACTAAATATATAGCACGATTAAAAGAAATTAGTCTTAATACTCTAAAACTTAATAGCTATCATCAAGAGTCTAATGGACCTCCAGAACAAATCGCTTTGGGACTGTATCGTTTCCTTCAATGAATTTATTATTCAACACATTACGGCGATTTTCTACGAATTCTCTTTACGATTGTCAGAAACAATTTTAAATGATTACGTTATTTAATAAGAATCTGTCTAACCTTAGCTCTCGGGTATTTTAATATTTTCCTTCGGATAAATATTTTGTATATCTTTTACTTAATACAACGAGATTACGGATTTTCTTTTATATTCCGTTTTCCATTATCATTAATTATTAAAGAATATCTATCTTTGTTGCTTTCGAGGTTTAAATGTATCTTTTATTTATAATGAGTTTTTCTAAAACTTCAGGTAGTAGCACGATGTCGAGATTTGGGTCTTGCTCTTGAATATTCTGTCTATCACTTCGGTGTAACATAGGCGTGATTGTATTTTGTAATGTGCCCTCTCTAGTGAATTTCGCAGTAACAATTACCTAATAACAACGCGCGTGACACGTACACGCTTGACATATCGCTGTGTTTAGTCAAGTGCCCGCACGAACCCTAGGTCCAGATCTCATACATATATTCATGTGACTAGTAAATCGTGCGTAAATTTCCAGTCCTGAAGCGGTCTCTAGAATGTGTCCAGTATTTACCATAACATCGTGTTTGTTGAATCTCATTAAAGAATTTTGCCCACATTTCAGACCTCTATTCTTAAGGTAATTATATACTAGAGCAATACATTAAGATCTCTAATTAGATAGGAAATGACAGCATATTTTAAGGTATTAGGTTACGAGTTTGAAGGACTTTGCATTTGATAAAACAAAAATTTTTTTTTGTAATTTTTTGATTGATAAAAGATAAGATCACTATTTACAAATGTTCTTACCATTAATTATAACCTTGGAGGAGTATATATTACAGAAGAGGGTTAAAAATTATTTATATAACTTAGGCATTATTATTCCTAATTAATGATGATTCATTTATTGCTTATCATTTTATTTTATTTAAATTGTAATTCAATGACTTACAAAACAATTGTCAAAGGAACATTGTAAGATAGTATTGACTTCAGCGTTAAAATTAATTTGCTTTTTCTCAAGAATGGGCAAGAATTTCCGAAGTTAAAATATAAGTTATATCGCTATGTTTAATATTATTCCCTGAACAATTTGTAACATCTGATAAAGCGTACCAAATTCCCTTTGAAAACATTTTCAAGTGACTTGTGAACTCGGCTGTGGCGCACGACAAGTGTTACTTCGAAATTAACGCAACGCCCGTGTTGTAAAGTTGTGATAGAGCGAGAGGTATCTAGTCGTCAGAGAGATGGGTTAGAGAGGGAGAGAAGGTAATATAATCAAATCACCTGGTTTATATCGTAACTTCCAATTGTGTTTTAAGGTCTTACGTTAAAAATTGTTTGCTGTTAATGATCAAAGGGAAAGTCGTCGCTTCTACTCGTAGTAGGTACTATTGTATAACGCATATTATGAGTGTAATTTGGATTTGACTTCACCGTCAAACTTCAGGGGTTCTGGATTCAAATCCTAGTGCGCATTTTTAAAATAATTTACGTCTCATCACGCCTATAATCCCCCAAGAGGTAAGCAGAGTAAGGACCTATAGTATAATTACGTTTACGTCCCACTATGGAATAGGTGGTGAGTCTATTTCCAAACACCGGGCCACTTCTAAACTCCGAGACACTATTAAAAATCCATTAGCGCTCTATCCAAAATTTGAACCCATTAGCTCTTGATCGGCAGTCGCAATTTGCAAACAATACCCACAACGAGGCAGTGAACTTTACTTTAAATTAACTTGATTGCTGTAATTGTGAAGAGCAATATCGTAAAAAATCTGGAACTGTACTTTTACTGAATGATTTCAAAGGGTTCTGCTAATCCGCGACTGAACAGCGTGGCAGACTATAATAAGGTCATATGTACTATGGAAAAATATTGAATGATATTGTGTGCTATTGAATGCTATTAGGTATAAGGTATAATAGTTAAAGGAAGAGGTAGGTACTAATGTCACATTCATTTCGTTAGCCGCGAGGCGCCATTTTTCTAGTTCTTTTCATAGCGTGCGAGGTTTGTAGGACTAACAAATGTATGGAGTATCTGTTAGTATAATTTTATATAATGTTTTACTTTAACCAATACAGCCCGAGCCCTGGTATTTGAGAGTATCTACATATAAACTTTTGTTTAAAATTTTTTCATTACGATAATATGAAAACAAGTTTTTTTTTGTTTTACGTAAAATATGGGAGATACTTAATTTTTAAATATTTAATTTTTTTAAAAAAAGTTCCCTACAATTTTTATTATCAGACTTTTCATGTTATTATTTGATACTTTGAAATCGATCATTAATATCTGAATATTAAATTCTAAGGTGGGAATGACTTAAATAGTTAGCAAACCCGAAGAAATTCACCGAAAACTTCAACGTAATATTGGGAAATGGAAACCTATTCGTATTTGAAGCTCACTCTTCGGGATTGACGGATAAATGAAAATCGAATTGAGAAGTTTAAACAGGTGGCGCGAAGCCAAAATAAATTTCCATTTTGATAATATCTGGAATGGATTTTAAGAATGCCATTGTTATTCTAGATAAATTCGGAAGTAAGCGTCTGAAATAGATAAAGATTTTACAACGTTGAACGTTATTCACGTAATAATATTTATGCGGATAAATATTAATTGGCAATTGATTATAAAGTAATTTATGATAGGAATTAATTAATTAATGATAGGTATTAATTAATCCATAGCGGTGTCATCCATATTAGCGGTAAACCATGTGTAGTTAACCTAATAAGTATAACAATTGAAACATAAATATGATACGCAAATGAAATAATTAAAATATGATCGTATAGATATGAAATCCGCCCACATGTATGGCAGTAAGCTCATTTTCTACCCATGGTGGGATTTAAACCTTATTGGTGAAATGTGGCAATATATTACAGTCCTTTATCTACCTACCTGTTAATTTAATGTAATAATTTTGTACTTTTTTGTTATGTGTATTGTAATCTGTATATTTGTAATTTTTGTCACCGCTGCCGAACTACACGAGAAAAAGTGGCCCTCACTGAAAAACAGTGGTCGTGAGCCGTGCGCAACTTCCTACGGCAAGACTGAGTGTGGGCCCTTTCAATTGTGATACTAACCAGTTTGCTGTTGTTTGCAATGTAATCATTATGTCACTGTACGCTGTATTACAATGAAATAAAGATTTTTCTATTTCTATTCCGTGGATTACAGTAGTGATGTTGCATTTTTTTAACAATAAACTTTCACAGCTAAACATTTTTTTTATCTTCACGCTTATAATCCCCGAAGAGGTAGGCAGAGGGATGCAGAACACTCCCACGTCTCACGTTTTAACGTCCCACTATGGAATAGGTGGTATCCAGACATCGAACCACTACTAGAATTAAATTTTAATTTTTAGATCTTTCTAGATTTTTTATAGAACATTTTTTAGTCATTTTCTAAATCAGAAAATTTCTAAATTAGAAAATTTCGAATTAGAAAAATTCTTTTGTAGTGAATCCGGGAATCGAACCCAGGACCTTCCGATCTGCAGTCGCACTTGCCACCACACGACCAACGAGGCAGTCTAGACATATTATCCATTTTCTAGTCTTAAGTGCATTATTGCTAAAAAATAAGTTAATTATCTAGTGAAATAAATTTTTAAACTTTATCTAATATCTGTTGAAATAGAATTATTAGAATTTATTTTAAATATGAAAAGATAATGTAAATTTGCTCTACCTAATTCTATCGCACTAGTGCTACCGCACTAACCGCCACTACGCGGCTTAAGCAAATTCCTACTATATTTATAAGTACAACGTGTATGTATATTAAGATAATAAAATATAAGCTACTATAATTGGACAACAATTCCAATTAATATTGTCCGATTAAAACATGTATAAAAATTGATGGAATTTTAGTTAATTACCTATATACCCATTATCGAAATTATTTTGATTTAATATTTCATATAATTGGTCAAAGTTAATGGCTTTCCAAAATCGTTTTTCAATATTCGTAAAGATTAGCTTACAATATTTTGTCTATTAAATTTTGCTTTGTGTATTTCTATAAAAATGATTTCATTGCCTTCTGGCGTTAGCCTTGGCTTTTGACATCGTGATTTTAATAAAATTGTACGGGGAAATATATATTAAATATGAGATAAATACGGAGTTGTTGCAATTAAATATTTATAATCTTCTCTTGTTTTCGTGGTGAGCAGTAGAGTTTGTTATCTATAAGGCTTAAATAGTCGCTTCCCATTTCAACTTTCACGCCTTTAGTATAACATTTTCCTATTCGTGACTAATAAAAAAACGAAGAAAAAAGATAACTTTCGGATTTCACAATTGTTACCGTGTTCCAACTGCGAACATTCCAACCGAACTACATACGTCCTGACAGAGTTTCAATGAATCGGCTCACACTGAAACGGGTGTGTGCGTGTATGTATGGCTGTGTGCGTAAACTACTAATACGCGAAAGAACGGACGTATTTCCATCAAATGCCTTCCAAGTGACATGAAAACAAAAGCAGTTCTACGCAGTAATGCTTTGTGTTAGCGTCGTGGTATTTCTCATTAGGTATTATTAAATATCTAAAGATCATAACACAAAAGCGAGAATCGTATGCTTGTTTGCTTATGAGAAGCATAGAAATTTGTTAATGATTTTTCTAGCAGAGGATATCCTAAGCAATTTCTATACGTTGATTAAAAGATAGCGAGAATTGTATAGGTACTGAACTGTTAAAAAAATAATGAATTCCTTAATTATATTTCTTGTATTTGACAGGTTTAATTTAACTTCAACCTAAAATCACTATCGTTGGCAATTATTATAAAGATGAAATACTTTTTATTTAAATGTTATCAAAACAGCCTGTTTTCAATACCTTTTTAAATGAAAAGGAACAGGTAAATCTGATTAAGATTTCTTGTAAGAGCCCCTCGAAAATCTAGATACTTTTCAGATAATATTTGATTAGATAACGGTTAATGAATATGATATTTAGAATAATTATTATCCGGAAAATTTATACTTCGTAAAATGTTGTTCTGGCTTGATTCACATTTAGTTTTTTTGGATTAACTCAATTAGTTTGGTATAAGACCTATTTGGATGTTTTGTTAATATTGATCCAAATACTGATTTACTTTATATTATACGCTATCATAAAACGTAATATCACGCCTGTAATCCCTGAAGAGATAGGCAGGGAACACGAAGAGCAATGCACTCCCACGTTTGACTAGTTAACTTTACTTTAAGTTATCTCCATACGCAGACATTTGGTACCATGACTAATGGATATATAATATGTATATTTTTACCCAGACAAAACAGATATTTGTACGCATTGTACAGTACTTTAACTTTATTTAAACACATGATAGGGCGTAATCCTTTATTCCAAAGTTAAAAAAAATTGTTATTACTAATGTTATGGCCAAATAAGTAGATGTGGTTAACATATATGCCTATATATCGTCGCAATCGTAGAACAAAGACGGATCTGATATTTTTTAACTTTTCAAGAGTGCACTTTGAAGATTTGTTTTTAAGTTAAATAAACGAACAAATCCGTCGGTGTTCAACTCAGTATCTTCGTTGTATAATATAATACAGAATTAGAAAAACGTGTTTCTTTTATAATAAAGTTAAGTAAGTTAAGTATTTCACGTAAAAATACGTCAAAAAAGATTTTTCTGAAGAAAAAAACGAATCCGTCTTTGTTCTACGACTGCGACGATATTTAAGATTGATTTATAAAAAGAAATAATGAATTTGATGATAAAATTATTAAAGAAAAAACTAAGCAGAATGCTTTGAGAAGCGCTTGGTGTGTGTATTATATTATTGTCGGGCACTAACGCTTGGTGTTTTAATATTAAAATAACATGCGATGTTTGATTTACGTCACGCGTGCGCTCGCTACTGTGTTTTTGTTTTGCTACGCGCGTAGACGAGAGCAACGAACGCGGCCTACGGTGGCGTCCTAACACAACATCGGCCTGGCGTTTTACTCCCCTCGCATGCTACTGAACTGGCCACGCCATCATTTTGCGCAACTATGAAATGTATATACTATAAATTTATAATGTGATTGTAATAATAATTTATGTTATATAAGTCAACTTTAGTTATGAATTGCAGTATATTTTTTTTATTTATAAACAACCCATGCTGGTAAGCTGCTGATGAACTATACTTAATACTTAAAAATAATATAGTTCAGGAGAATAGGAAAATGTGTTGCAACGTTTGTTTGTATATTTGTTTTTATATATTCTAGTGTATTAATTTAAGCAGGTTAAATATAATGAAAACGTTATATAATGTGCCTGTAAAAATATAATTAAATCTGAGTACCTACTTGTCAACATCTCGAACCTTTGAAGATAAAACACTTACCAGTACGGATTTTTAAATTCATTGAATTTCATTAAATAAATAATAAAGGACGCACATTAGGTACTTATGCTAGTAAAGAAGCAATTGAATGAAAATTTGTAATTAACCTACACTAAAATACCGAAGTTATGTGTCTAGCTGATAGCTGGTAGCACAACCAATCAGTGGTTTCACGGTTACTTCAATAAATTGTAAACAAAAATTACATGTATTAAACTAAGTCTTATCCCTTAGGAAAATCACACCTATGAAATATAAATAGTTTTGTACCTCAAGCTTTTGGAATTTTAATATAAATTAGCTGTACAGAGTAGGTACACACGCCACACCTATTTCTGCCTTATAACAGCAGTGTTCAGCGCTGCTGTGTTCTGGTTTGAAGGGTGTGGTAAGGGAGACATACTT
>DWEJ01002494.1:0-11411 GCA_018245835.1 Mysoria sejanus stolli | reverse complement strand
ATTTTCATATTTGCATCTAGCATAACATACTGCAGCATACCTAAAAATATGTATTGATTTTTAAAAAATTTTTGTTTATTGTATTGTATAACAATAGTAATAACAATAGTTATATTGCTATATTTTTAAAACTTATAATATTTGTGCTTTTAAGATTTTCCAACCGTCCTATTTACAAGTAACTTTGCGTTGGTTATTTACATTTACAGGTTTTACCTTTTATTCATTTTGCGCTAGAACTTTGAAAAACACTTTAGTGGTGTGAATTTACTGCGCTCAGCCGTATCCCGCACAATTATGCTTGGTTTACACAAGGAGCGTTTGAGGGGGATAATATTCAGCGGGAGCAATCGATACGTTTTGTACCAGTTTTAACGATATGTAGGTTGCCGTGTTGTTCTTTTTCAGGAGTAGTGAAGTTTATTAATCGTACTAGTTAAATAATAAATTTATACGACTGTAAGAATTTATTCTACCAAACACATCAATTTAGCCGATATTTTGTTTCAGTTGTTTTGGAAAACAATTGGTTTTTACTTTGTAGTTAAAGACGAAGCACATAAAGTTTGCCACTGGGTATTCTCTATTACAAATTATTACAGTAAGTTCGACATAAATATGCTCTCTGCCTACCCCGTAGAGCACCTGGCGTGATGATATAATAGTTAATTAATATGATTTGGCATCGGATCGTTTGATAGCCTGTATAATATTAATAATCAAGTATATATTCCAATAATGACCGTGTTGCTCTTATTAATTTCAAATACAAATATACGGAGTCGCTATGTACCTATGTATGTACAATTTAAGTTGCGATTTTTCTTTCAGCAGTCGTCTATCTTCATTAATTTCCCAAGAGCTCACGACGCATCGGTTTTATTAAGCCCTATGTAGAATTCATTCTTGAAATAGCGTTGAATGTTCTGGTACTTTAGTTTTATGCTAAGTAACAGATGTTGATCATTATGTATATGTGTTGTTAAGCAACTTGGTAGAGAATATCTGACTTTTGATGTTCACTAAATGAAATTTCACTGTTGCATTTATTAACATTTTGTCACCAATGGTACAGTAAAGTTCCTTGAATTGCCTTACAAATGTTGGCAGACAATACGACTTTTACAAAAATTAATGGCTTTAATGTGAAATTCATTTCTAGATCAGTGTGTTACGAACACATGCTAATTAGATATTTAGATGACATACAATAACACGCAAATTTGTCATTGATGACATCAATAAAATATTATAAACATAATCAATTCGTTTTAATGACCAGATCTGTGGACCAACTGATTCATGATAGACTCGACCGTGCCACAGGCCGGCCGTGTCGTTTCATACAAAACGCCCGGTCATCACCATAATAAGTTAATCGACACACTAATCGTTAGATTAGTTGACTTCTTAATGTGAAGGCGAGTCCAAGTTTGAAGTAAAATCGGTGCACGCACACAAGTAAAATATTGGAACATTCATTTCCTCCACACATTGAAAAAAGAAATTTTAGTGGAGGGGCATTAATTTTTAAATTCTAAAATCTCAACATTGATTTGAAAGGGCACGACAAAATACGCTTTAGGAGGCAAACCTCATTTATTATATACGCTAATACGTTTGGGACTGAAATGGTTTCTCGCGGCAACATGGCGGTGACCAGGGGTCAATATGCGGCTGGTTGTATTAATCTAGCTACTCAGATCATATGCGATCGAATCGCATAGATTTTACTGAAAAAATTCATCTTGAAATAATAAATTAATAATTGATTTAAAGAAATATTTAGTAATTCCTGCGAGAGAAAGTTATTGGTATAATTTTCAGTTTTAGTTTCAATAAGCTTAATATCGGCTTCGTCTATTATACAAAGCGATTATATTTAAACATTTCTTTTAATATTAATGATGAGTAATTTTAAACTAAGGTAATATCACGCCTGTACTCTCTGGAGAGGTAGGCAAAGGAATATAATTCACTCCCACGTTTCGCCAGTTACGTTTACGTTCCACTATGGAATAGGTGATGTGCCTGTTGATATACACCGGACACATTTCCAGACTCCGAGAATCTGATAGTGCCCGACCCGGGAATTGAACCTAGGACCTCCCGATCGGCAGTCACGCTTGCAAGTAACACGACAAACGAGGTAGTCATCTTACTCCTTTATTTTTACTAAAATTTGACTGAAATATTTTTTCCGTTCTGTTGTCTACGGTTCCCACACCTGAGTTAGGTGATGTTTGAATTCAAGTGTCACCTAATTAGGATGTTGGAACGTCAGATAGTGATACATGAGCCCAGTTGATTATGTCGACTTTAAGCCAGTTACTTCGCCTCATACGAATGCATTTTGCATAGATCATTCCAATGAAGCATTAGGATAATAGCTGAAAATTATTACCGAAACGTTTTCATACATTCTACTTCTACCAAATTTACTAACATTAATTATATTTTTAACAAGAACATTATCTTTTACCGACGAGATTAGAGCAGTAGTATAATTAATAGAGTCGTGGGTATGAATGAACTAAACTTATTCATGTGTGTTATTAGGATTCCATTATTAAGGAAATATTGTTGAGTTTTAAAACATAACAATTACAAGAGGATATTTCTTAGACCAACTTAGGCGTAACGAAACAAGGTAAGGTGTTTCATAAATTTCAATAATTGTTTTTAAATTAAGTTCTATATTTTGATCACTTGTTTGTTTTATTAATTTGTATGCTGCTAACTTGGCAGAACTCATACGCAATTATACGTTATTAAAACTTCGCTTTTCATTTGTAAAGGAAACCACGCGTATTTGCAACGAGGGCCCACGAGTATTGCTTAACACAGAACAGAGAAAATTATTATAATATATAATATGTTAGGACATCTCCACACACGGCCATCTGATCCCAAAGTAAGCGTGAAGAGAGCTTGTGGTATGGTAACTAGACGGCTGATAAACTACATATATACATATAAATATATACTTAAAGAGATATTTTTTTACACCCAGACACAGAAAAAATACTTGTGATCATCTGGATTTCTGGATTCTGAATGGGAATCGAACCCACGACCCCCGGCGCAACAGTCATGTTCCCTAACCATTGCACCAACGGGCCAGATTAACTTAATGGAAACGATAAAAATGTTAAGGTATGTTTTTTTTGAGAGCTTCTTACTATGACGTTTGCGATATTGCTTTGTTTAGGCTTTTAAATATTTTTAGTAACATAATATTGTTTATAGTAATTGTACAGTATTGAAATAATAAATTATTAATTAATGCTTCAAAAGTACACTTATATACGTATATAATAATGCTGTATATAGAAAAATTTAGTCTTCAAAAAGTGGTAAAACATCATATACTTCCCGCGGCTGTATAAGTGTAACTGAAAGAATTCTTGTTTTTGTTAAAGTTGAGAACATGCGTTTAAATGATTAGTGACGGATATAATTATTTTAAAATTGTTATTCGATGTCTTCACAGTTGTCTGATGTCCACAGAGACTTGAGACTTCTACTTGTTACTACAATACTTTCTCAAGTAATACTTAGAATAATAATAGGAACATAAAACATTATAAGTTGCAAAGGACCTATGCCAAAGACAAGAGCAATATTTTGGCTTGTGTATTATGTTTTTAAGACAAATACTTTAAACTGAATGTTACACTTGGTTTACCATATAAAACTTTTTAATTAATAAAACGAAAGCATTTTCACCGTATCGTGGCTACGTTGATCTCTTCAACATTCTGCTCGGGGATTTATAAATATTAAATTCATTTATATTTAAGTATCTTTCATAATTTCTTTTATTATTCCACCGCGCTATAGTAAATTTGTTTACTTTTAAGAAATTGTGTTGGTTTACTAAAGTTTTCTCATTATTTCCTGTATGTTCTTTCTTTGCGTTTTCCCACTCTTGTATCGTCAACGTAACAATAAACAATTTGCATATAAATTTCAATGTTATATGTAAGGAACAAGTGGAGTTACGTCACTTTACGGAGAAAAACGCTTAAAATGTGTACATAGGACTGTATTCATATAACAAGCAGAAGTCTCTGAGCAAGGATAGAGAATAAGACATTTGGCACTCAGGGCTCTCTACTCTCAGGGCTCTCTGCTCTCACGGCTCTCTGCTCTCTATGCTCTCAGTGTAATGCACTTCCCCGAGTCATTTGTGATATTTACGTCCCGCCATGAAACAGCGAGAGAGTATATTGCCATACACATTATAAAAACCATTACAACTTAGAAAAACCTATTAGCACCCGATCAGGGGGTTGAACCTAGTTCTTCTTGCACAGAAGTCGCGTTTGTAACCACGGAACCAACTTAGCAGTTTTTATTTCTTATATTTTTGATGAGTTTAGATTAACTTATTCCTCTGCCTACTTCTTCGGCGATCACAGGCGTGAAGCTACGTTTTAGATTAACTTATTTAAACAAACATTATTGTATCATACTGTAGATATGTCTAATTAGTATAAGTGGCTTCAGGCAGTTATATTTAATAATAAATAAATAAATAACGATTAAATACAGTGCATAAAATGTACATATACTTGTAGTGTCTACATTTCTCGTTATTTATCTGAAGATTTTTCTTCCCACGTTCAACCTTCGCCGAGTGGTTCTAGGAAAATTAAAATAGTATCCATGTTCAAGAAATTATTTTATAATACTACAATCATCAGAGGTATGTCTTGTTGGTCGTGTTGGTTGCAAGTGCGACTTCCGATCGGGAGGTCTCCGGTTCGATCACTACAAAATGTATATTTATATCTTACTAATGTATATTACTAACTTACTAATGTATATTTTCTAGTAGTTGTTCGGAGTCGGATATGTGCCCGATGCATGGTAATAGGCTCACCACCTATTCCGTAGTAGGAAGTGAACGTAATTGGTGAAACGTGGGAATGTTTTGCATTCCTCTGCCTACCTCTTTGAGGATTACAGGTGTGAGTTTGAAGACAAAGGTAAGAAAGAGACTCGGCCCACAATGAAATGTATCACTCTACACATTCTATTCGTACCTGTATGATTTTAATATAAAATAAATGAGGATTGTAATCATCATCATTGCCATCACCATCCAACTATTGTAGTCCATTGCTGGGCATAGGCCTTCCTTGAGTGGTCAAGAACCACGGTGGGCATGCGGCTTGGGCATCGTAGAGCACATTCTTGCGCACGCACAAGGCATTTAGCTGTGCCTAAGCTCTATTCCGCCATCAGCCAGCACCGAGTTGT
This sequence comes from Mysoria sejanus stolli, assembly GCA_018245835.1. Lineage (NCBI taxonomy): Eukaryota > Metazoa > Arthropoda > Insecta > Lepidoptera > Hesperiidae > Mysarbia > Mysarbia sejanus. The sequence goes on along the minus strand of DWEJ01002494.1, from coordinate 6,143 downwards.
AGTATGATAGAGATTTTACTAGCTGATAGTAATATTGTGGGGCATTTGTTACCTCCTAAAACATTCGGGTATATAAGATACATAGATTATGTATCTTATATACCCATAGCAATTCACTTGTTCCTATGAGACATCGCCAAACACGATCATCAGGTGGTCACCCAAACTGCGGTGCTGCGTGCGTGCAAACCTGGAGTCTATTAAAGTACATTTTGGATGCATTTAAATATATACCAATAGAGATATTTTTTAAGCGATAACAATAATACATTAGGATAAAAAGTTGAATGACCGTATTGAAAAAAAAACATTCTCGAGAGCTCCTGCGAAATTAATGAGGATACATTACTAATAAAGAGAAATATTGCTTGAATTTGACAAGAATGGTTCGAGTACGAGTCTCCCTAGTCCTTTATTGTATATCGTTATTTCCAATATACCTACAGTTAATAAGCTATCGACAATACTCATATATAAAGTACATACTATCTTATCGTCCATTACATTAGACTGACTTACTATATATTTTAAAGACATCTATTATTTCCAAACGCATGAGAGATAACACAACACACGGTTTATTATACATAGTATTATTGGGAAGTTACGCCAGGTCCTTTACTGTGCAGGCAGACATCACAGAGCATTACATTTATTATTATCATCACCCTGTTGATCCACAGTCGTGTTTGCAACCACTGGCGTACACGTTTAACACATATTGATGTCGTTTTTAAAAAAATTTTTACTCACTAACGTTGTTTCTACAATATACAACACGCTAAACATAAAACGGTATCTGTCAACGGATTTCTATACGTGCTTTCGATTGAGCTCGTGAAGTGGGAAGTGTTTCAACATTTGTAGGGCAACAAAGGCCGCCGTATCAACTGGGACATGTACGTTAAAGCAAACAACAGTGCGTGATAAATCTAAATTCGTCCATCAATGCGAGCGAGCGTGTAGCCAGCCAGTTGGATCAGCGGTACCAGTAGTTTGTCACGGGCTTGTTAGTGTTGCCTACTGCGAAGTAATAAATATAGGAATCGAAATTAAAACTAGAACAGTTGGTTCTCTGGTTGACGGTCTATTAGATTTTTTTATACCTTTGTACAGTGCAATCAACTACGTTAGCCAGATTTTAATGGGACATGCTTAAAATGGACTAAATAATGTTGTAGAGACCGCGGTTCGGTAATCGTAGTGTAGGATGCATTCCGGGCAGCTAGAATAACGATCTGAGAAATGCTGCAGACACAAGGTGCATGCGGCAAGCCAAGGACAGGGGGCCGTGGCGCTCTTTGCGGGAGGCCTATGTCCAGCAGTGGATTGAGATAGGCTCATTATAATGAAATAACGTCGACCACTTATGTTCTCATGGATTGCTTTGATTTATTTATGTATTTTATTTGTGATTTAAATTCAAAAACATACACGTAACGTAACATCACGCCTGTTATGTAATCTCCGACGAAGTAGATACGGTGATATAGCACACTCCCACGTTTCACAAGTTACGTTTACGTGCTACATTGGAAAGGGGGTTGAGCCTATTGCCATACACCAAGGACAAATCCAGCCTGCGAGGTGCTATTAGAAATTTTAACTAGAATTTCAAAATTAGAACATCCCAATAGTACCCGACCTGGCGTTCGAAACTCAAATCCGCTCCATCAGCATTCACGCTTGCAACCACGCAACCACTGAGGCAGTTCTAGTAGCTCATACATTACGTGTTTAATTCTCAAAAGATTCATTATTAAATATTTTCCATTTGTAGCAAAAATAATAACTAAAATTTGTAGTTAATTATATTAACTGATACAATAAATTTGTAGTAGGCGTAGTATATGGTAGTTCTAGACGTTGTTCAATTGAAAATATATTTAAAGAATATTCTTCGAATGAGTGGCCATATTAGTTCATGAAGCAAAATGTATCTTCTTTACGAGGAATTTTGAGCTGTGAATGAGAAAGAAACCATTTGGAACTTTAAAGTAATAATTAACCAAAAACTTATGTACTACACATATTTTTATAAAAATATTTTATTCTCCGTACTATAAGTGCACATAATAGTCTATGAGAAATAGTAACGTTTCAATTAAAGTAAATTGAGGTCTTTGAGATGACATAAAATAATTATAAGCGAGAGTCTGGTACGGGTAAATCATTACAGCTATTGCTTGAAATGAAAATAGTTATTAATGTCGAAAAGCATTTCGTTTGATTAAGAAATCCCACGGCTGCGCCGTTATCCCAAAAGGGTCTCTCGTTTGAAAGGTTTGGACGCAGTGGGAAATCGAGATGTCCTGTGTAATTTCGTATTTGGCAACACCGGCAAAGCGACACGTACGGACGTGATGCCCAGTTTATTGCTCCGTCGGTACAGACTGATTGGATAACGGCCGGAACGCCGCGCAAACATCGTGTGTGACATTAATTTCCAGAGAACACTGATAATTCGAACGCTTATTCATTTATTACGCTGGTCGAGTGCCGCTTCGCAGGCGTAATGAGTTTTTATCAATCAAAATGTTCACGGTAATAAATTGTGCAACGTTTACAAGTGTCGAATTTTACAGCAAATTAATTTTTGCAATATCAAGCCTTTTGTCTAAAAAATAAATGCAGTTTTAATTTTATACCTGTAATTGCAATGTCAATCTTTACGCAATAGCGCTTAATAATTTCATTTCAGCTTATTTATTTATATGAATTAAGATGTAATAATGAAAACTATTAAGAAAGTGGAAAAATAGCGCAGGTAGCATTTCCGGTAACGATAAATGTTTCGAGAGCAATTCTTAAAATGTACTGTAATGTAATGTAAAGATTTTGCTTAACCATTATCTGTTAACTTCAGAGCGCTGAGCAATGGAGCGATATAAAGTTCAGTCGGTCGGACTACTGACTTCTGAGAATTTTATAAACGTGATAAGTCACCCGATCGTGTTCTTAGCTCTAACACCTTACGTTAAAGTAAATAAATACTTAAGTAAATAAATAATATTGCGTTGAAAATTTTGAACTACAATACAACAGTGATGCAACAATTTTGAAAGCAATTTTGAAAACAATTTTGAATTTTCTTTGCAAGCATTAGTGTTTAGTAAGAGGTGCTGGGTTCGATGCCCAGATTAGCCAAAGTATTATTGGATTTTTATAACTTCCCGCCCGTAGAATTTGGATTTATGTTCAATATCTGGTCAAGAAGCTGGATTTATGTACAATGGGCTAACCCTCAGTCCATGAGATGTGCAATATAATAGGCGAAACGTGCACTGCTCGCACGCGCTGCCTAACCTTTCAGGTAAATGTGAATGTGATGTTATTTATAAATCTTTGTCGTTGCTTTGATTGAATTACGAGTACATGTGTGTAAAAAGCAATAAATTATACCTAGTTTCAGTTAACGTCAGGTGTAAGTGATGAATAGCTGTTACATAACTGCCTGTAAGAGACGAATTCAGTACGTATTCAACACTATTTATATACTAACATTTCATACAAATGTAACATAGAAATGCTTCTGTCATGTAATACATATTTAGAATTTCGGTACAAAAACTATTCTGTAACATGTCGTGTATTAACTGTATATGATCATTTTAAAAGTTTGAAGAGATTTCATTTGACATTATAAAATAGGCCAAACAGCCAAACACCAAATAGGGATAAATTTTTTCTGTAACACGCACTTTAAATACTTTTAAAAATAAACTCTTGTACTTCTTAAATAAACGCAGTGATATTTCACTAAGACAGTATTGACTATTATGGACTATTATGGTTATGGTTACCCAAGGCAATAGGTTCATCGCTGTACGGATAGATTTATTAACTGGGAGCCATGTGAACATTTCGTGTAGATGTACACCTTAAATGAATGTACGGATTGTTGCATAATGATTAAGCATCCTCTCGCTTTAACTTTCCCCTTTTCAATTTGCTCTAAGTAGTTAACATGCATCGGGAGTGGCATGCGCTGTGAGGAGCTATCACGTACGAGTAGTCTTCTGCTGGAGCACGTGGAACGACCGATGCCCATTTTATTGGAGATGCATGCCACTGGCTCTCGTCTCACTTATAACGTCGAATTCTCTTCTTTATAAAGTCTCGCTGATTTTTAAAATGATTTTTCATCAAGTGAAATGGCGGAAATCTGTTTATACGTACATGTTTTTGCTTCCATTTTTTTCGTTTGCTGAGGTGTAAGTGTATAGTTCACGACTGTAATCCCTGAAGATGTAAGCAGAGGAATGCAGAGAACTCTCATTGAACCACATGGAATATGTGGTGACCCTATTGCCATACATCGTGCATATATCCAGACTCCGAACCACTACTAAAATATTTAAATTAGAAATATTTAGTAGTGCCCAACCCGGGAATCGAACCCGGGACCTCCTGATCGACAGTCCGTCTTGCAACCAATACGACCAACGAGGCAATCAAAAATTTAAAAGTTTAAAATTTTTTTTTGATTACAGTTATAAACCTAATTAATAACCAAGAACTTTATTGATATGCTGCCAGGAGGAGAGCAAGTGATGCGAACGTTTCAGTCGGTCTACTAACAATTACAAAGTGACCCTATTGTCAAAAGACACTAATTTTAACTGAATGCTCACAACTATCCGGAAATAATCTGTATTTTTCGTTTGTAGTTTGTTTAATTTGGTTGTAATTTTAGTATTATGTTTACTTATTATTTATGCTCTAGTGCACAAAGTGTTAGTTTACAATTTAATTGTGTAAAATATATTCATTAGATTGAGAGCTTGTGCGTATGCGTCGTTGATTGTACCAGTAGGACGTTAATTAGACGCATAGTCGTATGGAAAAAACTTAATTGGAAAAACTGCATATTAATTAAAGTATGGTTTCTAGCTACATAGAAACATTCTTGGATCGTCACGCTGATAGTTCTCGCCCGCATCCCTGAAAGGCTTATAGCGTATCCACCACGTTCCAACTAACACTGCAAGCACACTTTCTCGATAATACTAAGCTGGTACTCGTTCATATTAAGCTTTCTGAAGTAATGTACAGAGCTATCAAACTGTTATAAACTTTGATACACATGCACAAATAAAGTTGGGGTTAACTTTCCACTTCATAACCGTTCACTCCCATATGAAAATATCATGTTGGAAACAACGTAGCTATAAGGAAAAAACTTATTTTGTAAACAGTGTTTGTGGGACTCCGTATTTCTGTTAGATAATTCTCATTCTATCCAGAACCTCTATATAAAATACGTTTATCTAAGATAACATATCAAATGCGATGGAAAGAAAAGGTAACGTCGCTTGTTGGCATGTTAATATGTGTATATTATTTATTAGATCATTGGTTACTTTGAAGTCATACCAAACACGTTGTAATAGTAAATTTATTTATTATTATAAATATATGTTTGTTTGTAAATGCCAAATGTGATTTTCAAAGTCCAAATTCAGTGATAACTTGTTTCAGGCAAAGTTGGAAGTGAGTCTGTGGCAGACACTCGATCTTCTCTTGAACTATCTTAACCAATATTACCGAACCAACGAAGAAAATTACGGCGCAAATTTCTATGCGGTTTCTACGATGCGGCTGCCAGTGTTATCAGAAGGATGTGCGAAGACTCACCCACAATAGCGGTACATGCCCTATCAGCGCGATATAGTCAACTGGGCAGTGTTCTCTGCTTCTGAGTGCCGGTATAGTATAAACAAACACGATATAAACATATAGTATGTAAACATAAGCAAGGCCCATGTTGGTTGAGTTGGTTTTTTTGTTTAAATACTAATGAATTAAATACTAACACTACACACATACGAAACTATACAATATCAATGTCAAAATCAAAATGACTGCCTCATTGGTCGTATGGTTGCAAGTGCGACTGCAGATCGGGAGGTTTTGGGTTCGATTCCCGGGTGGAAGACTACAAAATAATTTTTCTAATTTAGAAATTTTTTGATTTAGAAAATTACTAGAAAATTTTCTTGAAAAATATTCCAGAAAAATCTAAATAATTAAAATTAAAATTCTAGTAGTGTTTCCGAGTCTGGATATGTGCCCGATTGATGGCGATAGGCTCACCACCTATTCCATAGTGGGACGTAATAAGGTATGCGGTGAAACGTGGG
>DWEJ01002493.1:0-11412 GCA_018245835.1 Mysoria sejanus stolli | reverse complement strand
CCTGAATACTCGTAAAACTACGATGTATTGAAAAAGAGTTTACGCGCTGAATCTCATAAACTAGCAATCCTCCAGACAATTTTATAGGACATTATTTATTGTAAATTAAAATGTCTAAAACTTTATTTCTATTACTTTTTTCTTAAAATGGAAAATAAGAAAATTATAAAAAAATGAATAATATTTTTGAACTTAAACAGGGTTTTGTTTTTTCAGATCTATACAACGAAACATACAATGGAAGAACAGGTAAGGCTTTATTAGTTTATCTTCCGTTCGAAGTACAATATTTTCTATTTGGAAGGTACATAAAGGTCAATATACTTAACGTAACGTCACTCCTGTAATCCTCGAAGAGGTAGACAGAGGAGAATATTACACCTATTGCCATACACCGAGCACAACCAGACTCAGAATCTTTATTACAAATTAGAAAATCCAATACTATTCGAGTCACGAGTTAAGCCCAAAACATCTGGAGCGGGACTAGCGCTTGTAACACCATCTACCTCCTCAGCCTTCTTCGGTCGGCTACCTATTCGGGGATTATAGGTGTGCTACATTGATACTTTTCAAATTTTACATAATCGCTTTAAACTTTGATCTGTGTAACAATGGCAACCTGAAGTTCATATTAATCATGTATTTATTATTTTTAAGTATATGTTATCATTTTCAGAGGCAAATACTACAGAAGCATCATGTAAGTAAATACCATTTTTTAGTTTTAGTTTAGTTGCATTTTCATATCTTTGGGATTTGGAGTTCGAATTTGGAGTGTGTGATGAGTGAAATCCACCAATCAGCACTTGGTCCGTGTGACCTGACTGCGGCCCTAACTTTCCTCGTTCTGACAGAAGAACTCGTGCTCAACAGCGCGTCAGAAGAATGAGTGGTGACGATGATGATGATGATGCGTAGTATCTCGCCTGTATTTACCTAAAGAGGCAGACAAAGGAGACCATGCACATCCAGTGCTGTTAACTACCCGATCCGTTTAAATTCAAATTGTTCTAGAAACTTCCTGAAATGTTTGACAGATCTTACTGTACCTACAATAACGCGCGGTGATCTCTTGTGTTTACGTAAATAATTTTCCTTGTTTACAGCGATTGATTCGACGCGAACTTCATGTGAGTTTCTAACATTTATATCAATTATACATTATCGACAACACAAATATTACAATATGCTTTCTGAGGTAGATATGTGCGTGCGTGCGTAAAAGTATTTAAGATGCTTTCTTTTATTCTATTCTTACATAAGTACGAAGTTTCACAATAAATATGCTGTAATAGATTAAAATTACCACTTTCAATTCAGCTAGAGATTATAGAACTGCGGTCATTACAAAAATTTTTTATTTTACTTTTCACAGTTCCGTACGTATACATTGGCGCAGGAGTCACATTGGTCGTGATAATCGTGATAATACAAGCTACGTGTATCATTCTGTACAGAAGGAAAGGTAAGAATAATGATGAAAAGGTTCACCTTCGTTCTAAGTAATTCTTACCTACCTCTTCACTATATTCTATCCTCGTTAGTTCAATCCACAGAAGGAAATCCGATTCTATAGTTACCATGGATATTGTGTTTTAGATTTTACTATAGCAAATGAAGACAACATAAATACTCGCGATGTTTTCTACCTAATAGCAAGTGATATTTAAATTTAAAATGCCAGAGATTTGAACGCGGACTCCCGGAGTGAGAGGTCGAATTTCAAACCACTAGGCTATCACTGCTGATCATCTATATTGTGAAATATGATGGAAATCATTTCGTCAATCTACTACTTCAAATGTATCTTTTTTGTCTAGTTGCAAGTGCTCGCCAAACACTTGACATTGTTCTCAGCAGTCGAGACGAATCGAGGAACAATCAAAATGGTAACAATTTAGTGTTATTTATAATAAGTATTCAATCTTCGATGTTATTGAAGCTTTCCTTAGACATTTTCACCCATACCGAGAGCATTCCCGCCAAAAGCACTGATTTCAATTGAGGGAGCAGAATCGTTGCATCCCAACTTAGTCCTCAGAGTGAATGTACTTTTCTGACGTGAGATAAAAGTTTGTATTGTATAACGTCAACATACAGCTCAAATTGTGGTCAGATCGAGCGACCTTCTAAAAGATTATATCAGTTAAATAGTCATAAAATGTGCTGATGTGGACAGAGACGTAGATTTCCTACAATTAAAGACTATTTTGGCTAATGTTTCAATATTTGTTAGTTAGATACAGCAAAGGTCCAGAGTTGAAGAGAAACCCGCCGGTCGCAATAATTAATGACGACGAAAATATTTATGCATCACTGGAGAGTAATTTGGAAAATATTTCCGGAGGTATGACTAAAGACTACTTGTTCGTGTTACAGCGATAACAGGTAAACCTTCCCGTGGTAAATGTTCACTGCAGCTCAAAGACATAAGACTAATAATGTCTTTATTTAGGATCATTTCCTACCAGACACTAGACGTGTGTAGCTTAAACTGAGGGCTAAGTTGGAATAGCTAGTGTGATCGCATTCAGTGATCACGAACCCTAAGTATATACTGTACGACAGTATCTTATTACTACTGACAGATAATTTAATCGAATTCCACGTAGCGTCCTTTATCGTTGGAGCGTGGTTATGTTGTCTTAGAAACTCATTTTGAACTAGACCTATATATTTGTTACAGCTGAAATGTATAAAAAAAATCCAGACGAAACGAGACCAAAGCTGCCAGAACTGCCTGCGCAAGTCTCTCAAGCGTTAGGTAACGTAATTTATTGACATAAAGCTTTTGTACAAATAACGCGCCGTCTATTCCAAAAGAGACGACCAGAATCTATAACAAAATGGAAATTGTTTTACAACATAATTACAATGCTCGTATTTGTGTGAAGTCATTGAAAACTTGGAAAATAAAAGGAAGATTAACGGCTGCTCAAGCAGTTGATGCGTGGACTAGATAGACAAACCGATCGAGCTAATATTGACAACTACTTATGTGTAATTTCAAATTCAGGCAAAACAGTAGATAATTCAACTGCAAATACGGCGCGACTAAGGTAGAAAAAGTATAGAGCAGTTAATGTTGCAAGTGCTTGAGAGAACCAAGGAGATTCCTTAACATACACTACAAAATGTTCGTAAATAATCTCCATTAACTGCTGCTGCTGGGTCCAACTGCTGACTAATCACTTGCAAGCTGCCAACGGGAACCATGGATGCAGCAGTTCTCTAAGTCTGTGAATTCTCCAAAGCCTCATGTGGTCAATGTGGAAAACTATCGCGTCTTCCTGTGATGAGACTCATGCCCACCAGCAGAAAGATTGATGAATGATGATGACTATTAAAAGCTTGCACTTTTATTATAGCTACCTTAAGTATTAGTATTTAAAATATTTTTGGTTAACTCTATAACTGAATCTAAATGATTATCCTTACTGCTCCTTCATTGCAATCCTCGCTTAAATTAATATCATAAAGATTCCTATTAAAATAGAGTTAAGTAAGTATCGGTAGCCCCGTTATAATTTATCTATTAAGTGTTTTTATTTGTAGATTTAAACAATGTTGCCAATACAATAAACACGAGACCAAAGCTGCCGTTGCCACATGAAATCCAAGAACCGCTGCGGGAAGGTAAGAGTATTACGAAAAATAATTGTATGTGTTTCTCCTGCCAGGTGGTCAGACCATCTGAGGGAAATAATTGGATTAAACTGGATTTTAGACTCGGAAGTGAATGAAGTTAAACCTATTAGAGGAGTTCTACGCCCAGCAGTACACTTCCAGATGTTAATAGATGGGTAGATGTATATTTTAATATTTAAAAGGGTTTCATTTTAACTGTTAAATGTTTTGATATTCATTTAAGTTATTTTGTTGTGTCAGACTCCATGTTGGCGCGGAGTCTGAATATATTGCTTGCCCTAATGGCGGAATACAAAGAGTAGTAAAAAGTAACTAAACCCGACAATGGCACAACGTAGGTCGTTTGAGTAACTATGGTCTCCGATCCCCAAACGAATTGTCCACTGGAAATGTTGGATATTCTGCTGGCAATATACATATTTAGTAAAAATTGACGGGTGAACACTTGTGTCAGCATCGATTTTTTTCAGTCGAGATTCCACCTCAAAAGACGCTAATACCAGCAACGGCTGAAAGTCTCCCTCGGCCGCCGTTCAACAATATGACACGACCAGGACCACACGTGCCTCCAAGTGAATATCTCTTTATCTTGTTTTCAAGGAATTAAACTATTTACTTGATATTCTGAGCTAGTTGCTCTAGCATAGTATTTCGTTTCTCTAAATTATTCATGGTAGCGAAATGTGTCCAACTGCGTAGAAATTTAAAAATGAGAATAGTAACTAGAAAGAAAGGAGTAAGGAGAAATAGTTTGTAAAAAAAAACATTGTTTTCAGAAAAACCCGTTGCAAAACTGTTGTTGGAGAAACCAAATAGTGAGTATAATAATTTTTTAAAGCTTCTTTCGTATAAGTGCAAAGTGGGACTTAATTCACATATAATTCTGTACTACTGTATACTTTCTATCAAATATCATTAAGAACACTATTGTCTAGTTATTTAATTAGACCAAGTAACGATTTTCCCCACAGAAATGTGACAAACCTCCGAGTCGAAATAACAGATGGCACCACACGCTTTATTAACCTAGCTTCTGAACATTTCATAACGTCTCGTATATAAATATTTACATATATATACTGCCTCGTTGGTCGTGTTATTTGCAAGTGCGACTGACGCTCGGGAGATCGCGGGAATTGAAAAAAAAAAAAAAAAAGAAGTCTGGAAATGTGCCCGGCAAGGCTCGGCATAGGCTCACCACCTATTCCATAGTGGGGCGTAAACGTAACCGGTGAAACGTGGGAAGGTTCTGCATTCCTTTGCCTACCTCTTCGGGAATTACAGGCGTGAAGTTACGTTAAGTTACAGGCATGAAGTTACGTTTTTATACATTGCAGTGTTTGTCATTTCGCACTTTGCGTGTCAGACTTACGGCCTTTCCTTTCACACTGAGGAAATATCCAGGACCAACTGTGGAACATTGAAAGGGTTGATGGAATTGATATCTACCTAAAGACTTAGTTCAAGGACACTCCCCGATACCTTGCAGTAGGCACAAAATACCATTTACTTTACGCGTTTCCACTACTTTCATGAAACAGAGATTAATTGTTTCAGATATAACCGCAACTTCTACTATTCCAAGGCAGGCTCCCAGTCAAAAATTATCAAATGTGAACGTGCCCTACACTCCACTTCCTCCGCGTATGTATTATTGATTTATTCGTTCCACTATTTTGAATTTCCTAATGTTGAGGATAATTTTTTTTTTCGTTTTGTGAGGACAAATAAATTGATAGCTTGGAACATAACCATACATGGCTATCTAATCACAAACTAGGCAGACAACAGAGCAACATTATAAATATATATATACCTAATTATGCTTATCATATATGTGTGACAGGCCCGTTGGTGCAGAGGTTAGTGAAATTGACCGTTGCGTCCGGGAGTCGTGGGTTCGATTCCTACCCAGTATAAATATTTGTGTGATGAGCACAAATATTTGTTCTGTGTCTGGGTGTAAAAACATAAACTACATATATATACATATGTACATACTACATATATACATATGCATAATAATATATATAATTTATCAGCCGTCTGGTTACCATACCACAGGCTCTCATGACGCTTACTTTGGGATTCCAGATGTCCCAAGATATTATTATTATGCATATTTTACGCGAATCGAAATCGAACCTGTAAAGCCCAATTGACCAGCAACACTATTATTGACAGAAAAATCCAGCCCCCAATCAGTAGCAGAAATCAATGCCCAGCATTGGGACGCTAATAACTAATGAGTTAAAGCCAACGAATTAACTTCTCTAATTCGTTACATCTGTCTCAAAGACAATATTCTGAAAAAAATCGTCTTATTCAGGTCCAGCCGTCTCCAAAATGAATATCTACGGCGATTCATCAGATGACGAGTGGACGTATGAAAAATTGCCACCAGCGGAGGCTTATTTACATTAGATTAAGGGTATTATAATAATACTTAGAAATAATGCTGTCAAATTTATTGTTTCTATTTATAGTTATTATGTAGGTAATTAATTATTGTATACTTAGAGGCCTTTTTAAAAACTATAATTAAAGTAAAACAATTAAAATTAAATGAATAATAACCATCCATATTTATACCTGCCTTAATAATTAACAATTAAAGTTTTAAATCAAAAAGCAACTACTGGTTAATATGTTTGAAGTAATTACTTATTTTCATAGATTTAATATTAAGTAAGGTAAGTGAATGTATGTAGCTCAAATACATGTAGTAAAATTACTCATACATATTAATTTCATTGCATTATTTAATTTTATTAGTAATATTAACATTTTGATTGCTTTAATAAATAGATTACTCTGATTGATTTAATGATAGATCACAAAATTATCATGCAAATAAAAAATGCAAAAAATCGTTCAACAACATTTATTTCTTATCTTCATCGGTGAGTTTAATTTTCTTTGTCTCCTGTATGACTTCGTCAATGCGATGGAGGTCCTTCAGTGACATTTCACCGGTACCGCGAGCCATGGGCTTGGGTTGAGAAGGGTCGGGCTTCCAGCCCAAGAAATTAATTATCTGATACGTAGCTGGAACGCCACGGGAGTCGTGTTTCGGTAAATCCTGAAAATACATTTTACGATAATTATTTCATGTACCTACGTATTTCATGAACACTGACTAAGATCATCGACAGTGGCAGCGTAAGGCGTGGCGACATGGGACACCGCCCACGGCCTCGCACCCAGGGGGCCTCGCGCCCCGAAAATTGATGCATTACGTAAAAGTCGCGAACGCGCCAAAAAATTGTTTAGGCAAAAAATTTTACTGTCACAAATCTGTTGTATCTATCGAAGCAGATATAGCATCCAAGCTGAATTATGACGCTGTAATTAAACGATTTAACGGCATAACAAGCAGTAAATTTCTGTTTCTTTAATAATTTTGGAAATGTTTTTTGGTGTTGATTGATCTTTATTATTTGGTGTTGGTTCTGCACGAGTATACATTTCTTATGTAAAGTATTTCATTTTTTTTTATTTTATACAATCCGTCTTTTTCCACTAGCAGAGGGCCCCGCAAAATTTATCTTGCCCATATAAAATTTTGGTCTAACGCCGCCACTGATCATCGACTACAGCAATATTGCTGTGGGCAATTGGTGATAAATACTCAAAAGTATTTGTGATAAATACGACGCCGTAAAATAAGTTAAATAATGGCACAACCACAAAAATATTTAAAAAAGGGGCACCCAATAAATACAGAGAAAGTATAAAAGTATCGGTTGAATAAAGGACTGAGGAGTAACATATGGTTAGATCCGGTACTCGACATAGGAGACCAATGTAAGGATCACCATAGTAACAAAAAAATCTTAAGCTTGATAAAGTGCAGGAAAATAAAGTGATGCTATTGGTGGATTATTCCCTCGCGCAGCACTTAGCTATCTAGGACGTCTCTCTCTGATCGCGGACGGGGGCGCAGTCGTCTCACCTTGCCGTACATCTCGTCGTACAGCGCGGCGGCGGCGAACTGCACGTCGCGCGCCAGCCGCAGCGGCCGGTGGCGCGCGGCGTTGGCCTCGCCCAGCGCGCGCACGTCGCGCATCACGTGCCACGCGCTCGGGTACCACACGCACAGCGAGTCCACGTCCACCGTCTGCAGCGTGAAGCCCGCGCTGCCGCCGGGCACCATACATATTGGTCGCTCCACAAAAACTCACTGCGGTGTTGATGCGCCTTAAGCGATCAATAAGATGCAATTTTTGCATAGAAATAGAAGTATGCGGTAAAAATGAATTTTGCTTTATGTTTTCAAAACAGCATCGATCGATAATAATAATAACAGATAACAATGTACCAATAAAAAGTTAAGACAATGTACCTAGTAAATTTTCTACCCTTCTTGAAATTACGTAGGAAACTCACGCGTTCAACAGGCCGCCGATGTCCCGCACCCGTGTGAAAGGGGATATATGGGGTGACACGCCGCCCAGCCTCTCAGTCTCCGCCAGCTGGAGCGCTTGCCTCAACTCCATGAGGGTGTCGCCGCCAAACACACACGCTATCAACACCTGTGTACAAGAACATATTTGTATCTTATAAAGTAAAAGGCGAATAGAATTTTGAAGACGACGAGGTAGAGCTGACTGGGCCACCACGAAGCAGACCAACAGCATGATCAGAGGCGCGGGACACTAGTATGTACAAAAACTAAGCCTATGACATAATCTATGTCTATGATATATGTATGTCGATAAGCTTATTAAGTTATTATGGTACCAAAAATGCTAATGATGTATTAAATATAATCTGATGGGCCATATTAACAATGAATTTAAAATAAAACACTATTTTTGGAGCTCTGTAACATGAACAAAACACCTAACTTATTATAAGAAAACTGAAATTCGAATAGACAATTTTTTTAAATGTCTTGATTAAATCATATACCAACTTTACTAGCAGCCTTTCAGACTGGTCCGAGATTCTTCTCTAAAAGGTTGCAGAGGAGGCTGACAATCTCAAGGACATTGAATATGTTTGAAACTAGTTAAGTTATCAGGAAAAAATAAAGTAGTATTAGGCTGATAGATAAATAAAATTTATATATATGTACATAAATAAATAACATTTATTAGTAATCCTATCATTTGTTTATAAAACTCTTTTTTTTTCTATACTTACACCATCGGGCTTCAAACATGTCATTATCCTGTCCAGACACCCCGGTAGATCATTCACCCAGTGCAGGGAAAGTGACGACACCACAAGATCTATGCTGTTTGGGGGAAACTGAAATTATAAGTGAATTTATGATTCTATATGCTTTTATGACCTCTCATCTCAACATAGCAAATGTCTTCTAACAATGTTGTCTGAGTAGGTGGATTGAAGAACTAAGATTATCCCTATGAACAAAAAGACAGTAAATTTATGAGCAACTTATTGGTTGAGTGGGTGCATAGTAAGATTCTAGTTTCTAGTGGGAAATCAGTCCAGATTTGGAACCAATGTATGGCAATAGGCTCACTTCCTATATCATCGCCGGGCATTAACATACCTAGTGAAATTTGGGAGTCAACACTCACTACCTACCTCTTCGGGTACTACAGGTGTGATGTAACATTATTCACACACACACATTACAGATATTTAAATACTGAACCTCACATCACAATAATCTACAATTTGAAGGAAGCCATACATACATACATCAATATGCTCCTCATCCATCACTACTTTCTCATATTGTACATCATCACCGACAATCGCTTTGTCCAAGTGTGTTGGTGATGTGTCACACAGTGTCACCTTCTCAACACTGTCAGGGAGGAAATGCCTTGAGACATAACCTCTTCCTGCACCTGCAATATAATAATATGTATAATGATAGAAAATGTCTATTTCATGTAGTAATAAAAGCTTTTGTATTAAGTATGGAAGTATGGAATTTTATTAATTGCCTTATTGGTTATGTTAGCTGGAAGCGAGACTGCTGATTGAGAGGTCCTGTGTTCAAATTCCTAATTAGGCACTAAAGGATTTTTCTATATGAGATTTTCTAGTAGTAGCTCAAAGTCTAGATATGTGCCTGGTGTATGGCAATAGGCTCACACCCTATCCTAAGGGGGATGTAAACATAACTGGTGAAATGTAGAAGTGTACTATACTCCTCGACTGACCTCTTCTGGGGCTATCGGTGAGACTATCGATGTGATATTTGGTATGGATTTTTTATTAAAACATTATACCAGTAAAGATAGGAAGCATGCGGTAAATTTATAACTGTACAGTGCATTGCAGTCATGCTTTGAAACATATATGAGCAATGATATCCTAGAAGGTCAAGCCAACCTTAATTTATTATCAACTCCACAGAACATTTGAAAATCGTGAAAACAATTTAATGAACACAATTTTTAGCACATGTTGCACAGCAAATACTCTTGCTGTGCAAAATATGCTAAAAGTTGGAAGGCTTATCATCAACATCATCAGCCTATTCTATTCCATCGCTGGATATAAGCATCCCCTAGTGAGTGCCATCACTCCCTGTACTCAAATCTAAATTAGAAGCCTTGTAAGCAGTAAAGTAAGATGGAAAATGATTCTTTTATTCTAAATTATGGACACTGATTGATTTATAAACTTAAGTTATTTTTATCACAACGTGGGTACGTAAAATTTAAAAATTTTGATATTCTTTCATTTTAAATTGATTTTATTGCGTGTATGGTAAGTAGCTACTCCCGATTAATAATTAAATTTAGCCAATACTGACAGGAGTACTAAAAACCTGCCAGCCAAGCTTTGCTAGAACCAACAGCTAATGAAATATTTTACCGAGTTCCACGGCGTTTTTAAACGTCCTTTTAACATCGAAAACACGGTCTGCAGTGCGCCAACCGATCTCTTCTTTAATATATTCTGCTAGGTGATAGTCTTCTCTCTGAGCCGATCTTTCTCTCTGCATCATCTTTGCTTTCCTATCAAAAATATTCATGGTACGATATACGGAACTAGCCGTTTTCTTTTTACTTGTATCCGTGCTTTGTCTTCGATAAACAATACTGTACGTATTACGTAACATAATTGGATTTAACGCTTTGTGCACACATATTTTTGGTAGCTTATTGAAAAATGTCGTTCGAGACATTTGTTATGTTTATGTACAAATTATTGTTTTTTCAGAAAAAAATAAACGAAGAGGTTTAATTAAGGTTATGTTTTTATTTTAAAAACATGACAGCTTGAGCTCACTCTGTTAAACTTTAATAAGAAGCTCGGATAGTCGGATTACGTAGATGTTACAAAAGAATTCTCATAACGATTCACTACAAATGATACGATGAAGCATAATTATATCAGTAATTTATAGCAATTATACTAGTAACAAAGATTAATAGAATAAAATGTATAAGACAATTCATAAAAAATTTTGAACTAAGTATTTCATCAGAATATATTTCACTGTTTTGTCCAAATAATGAGAAACATTAAACGATGAATGTCAGCATCTTAATCGTTATATTACTTGCGACGTTTAACAAACATAGAATTTTGATAGAAGGATATTATTATTTTATAGTCATTACAATTAATTTTTATAACTTTTATGACAATTATTCAAGAAGATTTTCATCTTATTTATAAACAAATTACGATAGATTCATTACATTAATTAATACTGTTGATTGGATAATAATTTCTAGCCTATTATATTTACTTTTTTTTTATCTTCACGCCTGTAATCCCCGAAGAGGTAGGCAGAGGAATGCAGAACACTCCCACGTCTCA
>DWEJ01002492.1:0-11413 GCA_018245835.1 Mysoria sejanus stolli | reverse complement strand
ATAGGTGGTGAGCCTATTGCCATCTATCGGGCGCTTGTCCAGACTCCGAACCACTACTAGAATGAAATTTAATTAATAAATAGAGTCGATTCAAAATAAAAATTAACTGCAGCAACTGTAAGACGAACATAATACTAAAATTCACTCTTATAATCACTGTAGTAGATACATAAGTATGTATATTCATATTTTGTATATACATAAGTATGTAGGTATATTCATATATTCGAAAACGAAAGAAATTCTGTTATATAATATGTTAGATTGTTCCCGCCTTACTTCATTTATTGAATTAACTATGTATGTAATAAACAATTATTGTATTCAAGGTTACGACTGCACGTGATATTCATACAAAAGCATTTTTCAGTTTCCTCTCTAACGTGGGGTAGGAACAGTGAGCCCACAAAGGCTTATCATTATTATGTCATCATCAATATCCAATAACAGGTTATGTATTATATATTTTGTTAGTTGATTTGGTTTCTTACCGCCGACGACGCGCCCGTGGACCCGAGTTTTGACGTATCTAAGTATATCTCAACTGATAATTGGCTGCGGCGGAAAACAATACAAGCTATAACGATGCACAGAAACGGAACTATTTAATAGAACAGAAAATCTTCATCACTTAAGATTATTTACATCGTTAGCATGCACAGCGATACCCACCTCAATTTTTCTGCAGCAAATAAATATTATAAATACCACATGTTTTAATGTACTTAGGTTTTAGTCATCCTTTGATGCAGAAAATATTGGCAGTGTTAAGGGATGTGTGAACATGCATTATGTATCGAAACATGACGTGTCGGAGAAAGTATAATCACATATGACGCAAACTACATACGCTGAAATGTTGAAACTTGCTCACGTGTGGCTAATACTAGCATACTGTGATTGTTAGTACACATACATCGACCGATACAACACTCGTGTTGTGGGCTCAGTGTTCTACTACGAGCGCGACGGGACATCGGGTCGACTCGCGGCACTGAACATACATACATACGCCTAGAACTAAATCACCCACCACAGAAGTACTAACGAACAAGGATCAACTCAAAAGAAAGCAAACGGCGCGGGCCGGCGGAGCGCCCGTCGCCGTCACCACAAACACATCGTGCAGCCGCGGCGCGGCGGCTCCGGCGCGCGGCAAGGATCATACGAAAACATAAGGAGCAACCAAAATCCCAGCACTCACTCCACAATGAGACATATCAAACTTGTACTAGCGCGGCGGAACATGAATTTAGGAAGCGATAGAGAATACTGAGAGGGGTGACGTGCGGCGGGCGGACAGAGCGCGCGGCGAGTTACCTCGGCGGCGGGCTTGGCGGCCTGCAACAACACAGCACGGTCACTGGCGCGCGGCCCGCGGCAGCTTATATGTACCACTTCATTTAATTCCTTATATCGAATTGTCGCATTGGACATTAGCTTATCCGAGACGTAATCGTAAAGGGGACGTTACCTGCAGCCTGTAGTTGGAGTCGGCGGTGGCGGCGGCCGCTAGGAACGGGTCGTAATACACACTGCGGATTGAAACAGATGCTTGTATAATATTAAACATTATTGATACATTACATACATACAAGCAATAAATCAATCGGTTAAACCATATAAATGTGATCGTATGAATTTAGATTTAGATAAAAAAACGATGGATACTAGATAGTATTTGACATTAATTAAACATGAAAAAGAAAAACGACAACAAAAACACTAGCATTTTCTTACCTAAACAGATATGTAAAATTAAAACCTAACACTTTGCAAACGTGGAAATATTTTTTTTTCTACATTAAAATTAAAAAGTAACTACGAAGATTCGAGACGGCAAAATATGTTAGAAGCGTAATACTCTATTGACATTCTAAATATACATATTACATTTAGATAAGCACTTGGCCAAGTGACGACAGCTAAAGAACATTAACGAATGCGCTGGTGTTAGAAAATAATTACAGTAAGATTTAAATGAGATCAATTAGTAACATTGCTTATAGTATACCAACATATTTACCACTAGAGGACGTCTAAGTAAGCTTGGAACATCGTCAAATCTATATTTACCTATATCTACACGTACTGATATTGCTAGTAACAAAAGCTGTCTAAAATACATTTCCACATAATAATGATAACAAATTCTACATGTAATCATTATGCATTAATATATCTATATTAGTATCAAATTCAACATAAGCGTTTACGCGTTTGTCTATGAGAGCGAAGCGTCTTTAAAACTATTATCATATGAGAGAATGTTCTAGATGTTCTATGTTAAAAGTAGGTACGTAGCTAGAGTATATTAAATATTGCTAAATAAAAAATTATATGCCATACCGGAGCACACAGGGTGGTGGGTGGTGGAATTAAATGACAACAGGTTTTAGGATTGGTGCGTGTGGTTTCAACTAGTGCAGTCTTCGTTTTCTGTTAATATCACAACGTCGTAAGGTGACAACATCTAAATTGTTAACATTCGAATATGAAGTTATTACATATTGATATAAGCATCTCTTGAACAGGATTGAGGTAATATGAAAGGGAGGAATTGATGGGTGGCACAAGAGTGAATAAATTGAATCGTACAAGGTTTAATTGAAAGGCGCTCCCTCGCCGGGAGCATTCGCGTGTAATGTAACGTTACAGATTCGAGCATTACATCAGTGAAGGAGGAGAACCGAGCATTACAATGCGCATCTTGTAATGATACAATGTGTAATATCTTGATACAACTTGTAACATCACTGCGCATTTTTTATTGCAGCTGACCCACCGCGGTTTCCCTCCCCACCCCTCGTCCGCTTCGCGAATACGTGAACGCTCGTCGGTCAGGGAGGTAGTATTGTAATGTAATGCTCAAAGTCGAATCTATAATGTTACATTACAAGCGAATGCTCCCGATGAGGGAACACCTGAAAATGTTATACTTCACTACTTCATTTATTCTTTTCCTTTGATAGCTGTTCATAATTAGTGAAAATTAGGACGGCTTTCGTTTTAAATTGGTCAATTTAGTCGTCCGGTGTGATTTATTAACAAAAATGACATGTATAGGAGCGGTCCATTGACACGTTCAATACATCGGTATTGATCGTGCCGGTGAGCTCGGTTAATATTTCAGATAGGTATCGTTAAATGGTAAAAGTAAATCTGTACGTAAAATCATACTAAAATATAATTGTAAACACATCCGTGCATGTATTTCTATGCTACAGATGTGCAATGGTGAATGTGCCCGGTGGGGGACAGGGTACGAGTGTGCAGCGGTGCAGGGTGGCGCGGTGAGTACTCACGGTGCATAGGCGTGCAACGGCGAGGCGTAGGCGGCGGCGCGGGGCAGGACGGCGTGCTGGAGGGGGTGGGTGTGCGCGGTGGGCGGGGGGGCGCGCGGCTCGCGGGCGCGCAGCACGGCGGCGCCGCGCAGCGCCGCGGCGGACGCTACATGCAACACACGACAGGGCTACTGCATGCGGGGTGCGTTACCTGCGTCGCTGGGCGGCCCGCGGGGCCAGCACGAGCGGGGGCGCGGGCGCGGCGGCGGGCGCGCCGAGCCACGGCCACGACACGCCGGACAGCCGCAGCCCTGCGCACACACCGCGCCTCTACACACTGCCTCCCCCGCTACCTACCGCCGCCGCGTGCGTCCCGCGACACGCTTCCCGGACCGTCTTTGTCTCGGCGACTCTTTACCACTTTTTGGAAGAGCTCGACCCCCCTTCGACCCTACGCCGTGGCTCCTTACGCGTTTGTTAAATGCAGATCGAAATGCGAATACGTTATGTTTCCATCATTAATCACAAGTAAACGATAATCTATGCTATTACTATGCACTAGAATGCGATACAAAATTACTAGGGTTTTCAATATTCATTATTCACATCGAGAATACCGGGAATAACAAGGCCATGCCACATTACAGCACGACTGAAATCACGAAAATTTTAATAATCTCAATGCTCATCACCGTGCGATAGATAAAACACAAACCTACTCTTGCTCTAAGAAGCATGGCCATTGGGGTAATTTACAAATGCCTCAAAATCAATTCGTGACATACAGACTTCATCGAGCAATAGAACTAATAAACCATATATATAGTCCCACCACATAAGTAAGGAAAGATCATGCTCGAATGAATGTTATTATAATAATAAACGCGAAAGCTTTTGTTGATGAGCGCTTGTAGTGAAAAGAGAAAAAGACAGAAGATCTCACCTTCCGGCCACTGGACGCACACTGGAACAAAATAAATTGAAAAAGTTTTTAAAGCCGCAAAACGTAGCCGAGAATCAAATAACTAAGCTAGCACAAATAATACAGTCCTAGAAGACATTCATTCTCCACTACAGAATGGCAATACAATATTAACTGTGCAAGATTGTGGTTGCATTCATTCCAAGGAACGGTCAAGACATGATTATAAAAATGTATATAGTATCTCGCCACTCAAAACGAAATTAAAATCTAATAAGCCGACTAATACTCGTACGCTTAGACGCGTGTTATGTAAGGCAATTATTGCGTCGGAGACAGCCCTTCGGGTTCAATTTCAGTACAGTCAGAATATTTGAGGGTACGGTTAGCAAAAACACACGGCACAGAGAGCGAGAGGCGCGCGCGCGGACTGTCTCCGCGCCGGCGCCGGGCTCATTCTCTAAATAGCATTCACCTACTTGCATACAGACAACGGATCTAGCCAACATGTAACATATGAGTACATTAAACATGAACAACACCGATCTTTACAACGCCAGCTCTCTCACCCAGAGTGGGAACTGATCCGTTTCTAGCCAGAATAACTGGATGGATTAGAAAAAGAGAAAATCCCAATATTTATATTAACATTGTAAAAATACACGAATAATATAATTAAGCATTGGAACTGATGTTAGCAAGTGTATATTGAATGATTCCTTTCACAAAAGTTTCTCGACAATATTAGATCCAAATAGATTGAGACTTACCGTTGGGTACCGCCGGAGGTTTCTTTGTCTGCACGCGCGCTGTAGCATTATTAACCTGATTTAAAGTAAACGTTGAGTAAGATGCGGAATTCACTTTTCAGATCAAGTAAACCCTAATGTCACTAGACATTTTAATAGTAGATTGATTTAAAAAAAAAATAATGGCGAAAGAAAATTAAAATGTAAAAATTTTAAAGTATACAATAATATGAGAACAGCCATTTAAATAGTGTATTGTGAACATAAATTTAATATTCACAGTTGTAATTGAAAATTGTAATTAAAAACATAAATAAATACAGGATTCGAACCCGTGTTGGCTGGCGCAAGAAAGTAAGTTTTGTTCTTTCCATGTGACGTACAATGTAAGAGAGATAGGAAAACAAAAAAAAACTTATTCTGTCGCAATTGAAACATCCATGTCAACCAATAATAATCCCACGTGATTTGGTGGTACAGGGGTCGTCTTCTGGTGAGAAATGGTAAGTATATTATTAAATAGACCGTCCGTTTCGAACGAGGGAGTTACTTCGAATGCCATACAGTCGTCTAAGTGTTTCGAAATGTTAATGAAAAAAATAATAATTTGCAATAGCTGTCTTACCTCTGGACTGTGAGAGACGTACGGTTCGTTCTACATTTCTCTGTGAGACTCTCTCAATCGATCGGCATATTAAATGACCGTCTAGAGAGTAAAGGGATAAAATAAATAAGGTTTGTTTGTGGATTAGAAAAGACGACGGCATACTTAGTGCTAATATGCGGGGCCGGGTGCGGCCGGCGCACTAGCATGGCACAACTACAGAGCAGACGAGCGCAGGTTGCGGTGTGTGGGCGTGGGCGTGGGCGTAGGAGCGGGATGTTATAAGTTACATAGTGCTACGGATGGTATTCATTGAGTCATGCACACCTCTATCTTTCTGCCCTCAACCACGGTGCCGTGAAGACGCTCTCGTGCTCGCTCCGCATCACCACTATTTGCGAATGTTACAAAACCGAATCCCTGCATGCAAGACAGACAAAACATGCATTAAAAACAGCGTCGCTCAAAAAACAACGTGCAACAAAAATTAACATTTATGCATTGCATATTCTTTATTTAAATATTCTAGTGTAATATCGAGAGGACGATATCGTTTCGGATTACGTTGATAGTTTGAGCGCAGTCTAGCTGAATGGATACACATAAGCGTTGGATTACATTAAATTAATACAATACGATGTCGCTCGACCTAGCAGTTGGTACTATTGGAAAGAGTCTTGTAACGTTGTACATGTCTGTAAGGGTTCCTTTAAAAGCTAATTTGTAAAGACACTACTTTAATCAAAATGTCTAGAAGTTTCTGTGTGGAATGTTAGCTGCAATTTGTTCTATGAAACTCACCGATCATGCATAATCCTATCTGATCTAGAAAGTGAACGCGTTTTGGCTATGCAATGGTTATGTCGAGTATGGTGCTCTCACAGTGGAGCCGAGCTAGAAGAGGACCTCCGCTACATCGTCATAGCACGAGCCACCGCCGTGTGACCGGCGCGACGCCCGACCCACGGCACGACGACAACGAATCATTACAGATACATTACACGTACCGGAAGCTATTGAAATGTTTATATGATATAAGTGCATGAACTGTACAGTGCTAAAATCTAAATATTCAATAATAAAATCAAAGCGGTATTTATAACCTAGCATACGCCACAAACGTTGTTTACAAAGTGCTCTAGACACAAGTTTCCTTCTTGTTACTGTTGGATAATAAAAAAACTATAATTATATTCGGTCGTGCTCCGGTAATAATAATCTACGTCATACGAAAGTACACGGTGATAACCCATAGATACAAAAGCAGCTAGCACAGCACACAATACAGTGGAAGAGACGAGTTGTGAAAGTGGCAAACAAGTTGCTGATTGTACGAAACGCTTACATTTATAAAAGCATGACAGCTCTATTATTATTAATACCATTCTGAGTGCACATATTTATCGTACATAAAATAGAACGTTGGGCAGAGAGAAAGAGATACAAGGAGGCTACAGATTAAAATATATATATGAATAGGAAGCGAGGGCCTTGCGCCCGTCCATTGCTCGCGGGCGCCGACAGATGGGGCGCGAGAAGACACTACTCACTGTAGACAAAGCCAAACTAACAGATGCACCAAAAGTTACTTCTAGGTATATGTAACTCATATCGATAACGTATTAACACAGTAGTACTTAGGGTCAGAGAATTACACATGCCCAAAACTAGTAAAGTACGTATTAAATTCCCTTGTTAGGAAGCGCATGACTGACAGTTCTAGTATTATAACAAAATGAATTGAAAATAAAAAAAGGTAATTATTATTTCTTAAATTATTATAAAAGACGAGTTTAATTTCAGAATGATGTCATCCAAACTACACATGAACCAAATAGAGTTTGTAGTCTCAATAAATAAGGTCCAATTGGTACAATAATGAAGGTATAATATTCTCAGCAGTACGCGAAGTTGATCGCGGTGCAGTTTGGATGGCTGTATCAACGGTAATATTAGTGGTGAATAATAGAGCTGTCCATAAAAATATGACTTAGAAAATCAGCTGTTATAAGTGACGATGCATCATTCTCTAATACTGCATATCCCATGGTGAGGCATTGAATTAATAAAATAATTTTGGAGCTATTATATCAAAAGAGTAAAATACGTTTTAGACATGAGCGAGCATGGACTACTGTAGGGGCGGTCACCAAGTTTGACACAAGGAAAGCGGTAAACACGAAAAAGCGTTCAATCCAATCAATCTTAACATATTCCAATAGAAATTCATTTCTATGCTATCATTTCTGGGGATCGACAGTTACAGTTTAGTTGTTTTTTGAGTATTGTAAGGTAAGAAAATTTATTATATAAAATCACTTTCTCATGTTACACCTTTGACTTAATATCAACGATTTAATAATTTTGTTTTATATAATATAAGATCAGCGTAACAACGACAGTAACCATTAACAACGGAAACACGTCAAAGGCGTAACAAAAGTACATAACAATTCAGTAAATGTTCAAATTTATAGACATTATTATTAATTCATGATAATATACAATGCCATTAGAGATACTGCACCAAACATTAAAACCAAGAATATGCTAAAAGAAGGAAGTTTATTCAAAACACGATTAATATTTAACTAAGCCCATTTGCCTTTAAACTTTAATTAAGCAAGGATGTTACAATATTTTGAGTCGAATCTAATGATGACATACAAGATTGTGATAAATTGTATTCAGTAATCATACTAGTTTGGGCAGCAAATACTAAAAATATACATACATTGGCCTCCTTAGCTATTGCTTTTTTTGGATGTCCTTGGACACATTTAAAGTCAACATGTGTAAAAGTACTGACAGCAATAGCTACGAGTGCGATATTTAATAAATTAAAGGAACACATCTTTTTCTCGCTGGATTGATGCTAAAATCCTGCTACAAGACTAATGACAAAAAAAATCAATGAACAAAATCATGGATTTTTGGAAAACTACATTAAAATTAACCTTGTTCAATTCAATGGATAATTTCGAACATGTTTGAGAACGTTGTCTAGGTGGGAATATATTCCTTTAATTTAGCAACTCTAAGAAGCAATAAGTACACCGTCATATGTTCACAGAAATTAATATGACCACATTGTGATAGAAAATGTACGAGCGAAGGGGTCTAAGTGTTTTGGACGTTCATAAATGTTATTATTGCTTCTTTAACTTTGTAGATACACGAGGCCAGTACTAATGATTATTTTCATAGTCATTTATGCATTGTCTGAGTTCCTTAAAAACTCACGTCTAATTTTTAATGCAACAAACGATAATCACTCGCGTGTACTGGGATCTTTAACAATTCAGGATTTCATTAAAGCAGCCGCCATGAAATCCTATTGGATCCCAATAGGATTTCATGGGGCTGCGTTGGAATTAATCGTTTGAGGACAACGAACAGTGCTTACCTTTGAGCCACGTTCATTGAAGATAATTTCTACATCAAGTATTGTGCCATATTGCTGAAAAGCAAAATTATGTTTTTTAAAATAACATAAGAGGATCTGTCACTAAATATCGATATCGAACTAAACACTCGTGCCGTGCTTTAAGATCGAAAGGTGCGTGGCGCAGTGGAGGGACTCACCCCGAACATGTTGCGGAGGTCGGGGTCGCGAAACCTAAACGGTATGTTGGAGACGTGGAGGCGCTTGGGCTGCGAGGCCTGCGACACGGGCACGAGCGTCTTGTCGGGCGCGGCGGGCGTGGCGCCGGCGGCCACGGCGGCGCTGACAGCGGCGGCGGCGGCGTGCGCGGCGGCCGCCTGCTGCGCCACCGCCGCCGCCGCTTGCTGCGCCACCACTGCCGCCGCCACGCTCACGGGCGTGCTCTCCTCGTTCGACTCCGCTTCGTTTTGCTGTAACATGTTCGATGACTGTTTTATTCCACCGATTATTTAATACATTTCGTTGTTGATTAATATTTTTTTATATTCATGTAGGTACTTTGATGTTACATTTTTTACTTTTACTTGAGGTGTAGTAGGTCTTAGATATAAAAATAGGTTTTTCTTTTTTTGAGCTTTTGATTACATGCCTTCAACAAAAGTGATATCAATTTTTTAATTGAAAGAGGTTCAATTTTTTTACTCGAAACAGAAATTAGCGCTTCGAAATATTATACTGAATTTGATTTCCAAAATATTGTCCAGGACATAAATTGGGTATTTCTAACAGTAAAATAGCAGCTTGACGGGTTTAAGCAAATGCAAATACAACATGCATACAACATAGAATGAACAAAACTCATTAGCCATCTTAATTTATCTAGCCAGTTTAATGCAATCGGGAGCATAAATACGAGTAGGTACCTTACGTCCACCTACATACCTAGCTACATATTACTACCATGTTTATCAGTATAATATGCATAATTGTTTCTATCTCGACAAGGCCAGTTGCTTACCGAGTTATTTTGATTGTCTACTGAATTTGTTTGGTGTGGCTGAGGCTGTGGTTGTGGAGAAAAATTAGCAGCGGGCAACGCAGCTGCTTGTGGCGGGCCTTCGCTCTTAACTAGGGGAGCCTGCGGCGCCACCGCGGGCCCGGTATCCGCCTTCACGCCGGCGAGCGCCTCGCCGTTAGCCGCGAACTGCGCTGCCGCTGCCGCAGCCGCCGCCGCCGCGTTGAACGGGGACGCCATGCCTGTCCCCACCATATGCTGAAATACCAACGCGATATCCATTAAATACAAACTATCTTTTCATTTTTCCACATCATCCTTTAGTTAACTTTTTCTGTTTAACTCTCGGACGCGGGACTCATTTTAAAATGAGACGGCATTAATTTCGCAGGCTAAGTGCAGGTTGGCAGATTGATTGTGCAAGTCTTGAAAAATTGAGAACTGTAAAGTAACCCAGTTTTCCACGTGATTTTTTCTTTATTTATTTATTCCTTATTGTTGATTGGTTACAAAGGGCGGACTTAATGCCATTTGGCATTCTCTGTCAGTCAACCCAGGTGATGAAGAAAAGTTGTGGTAGGTAGGTTCGAAACCATTATAGTTAATCCAAGTGATATTTAGTACTAAAACGCAAATTTTGAAGGCGTTACGATTCTGAAAGAGTATTTAAACAAAATATCTATGAATTCTAAGCCAATGTGACATACTAAATTGAAAAATGCAATATCACTAACACGTACCTATTACCCATTGTTACCACACAATCCAAATAACGGTGATAAAGCGTGATTCAGCTATATACGAGAGTACCTACAAGCAAACACACCTATCCCCGCATCGTCAGGTAGTCAGCGGAACGATCGACGATTTACATAATGTGCTAACCATGCTCAGCGTGCGTATTGGGCCCCGCTTCGCCGGAACGGTCGCGAGGTTAGTGCGTCCTTAAACTAATAGAGACACGGGAGCGTCGCCTTCGGAATTGTTACAGCGCAGGTAAATTGAATCAATGTGCTCTGCCTTGTCGGATATGTTTTATTTGTTTGAAGAACTCAGAGGTGCGGTTCGCCGGGCGAGACTTTACGGATGACACATTTCCTACCTATTTAAGTCTAACACTATTTTTTTCCTACCGCAGATATTTGTCTTTCTACTGTTGATGTTTTGGAAATATTTTTCAGTGCTTACTTATTGTAGAATTTGGAGTTGCCACACCTATTTCTGTCTTATAACAGCAGTGTTAAGCGTTGCTGTGTTCTGGTTTGAAGGGCGTGGTAAGGGAGACATACTTTGTCAAGGCATTACAGCTTAGTCCTCAGGGGTAGAGGCGCATCTGTGGTCGACCTGATATAGGATCTGGGGTTGATTACAAATATCCATGGGTGGCAGTAGCCACTTACCATCAGGTGGACTGCATGCTCGTCTGCTACTTCTATATTATAAAAAAAATACTA
>DWEJ01002491.1:0-11413 GCA_018245835.1 Mysoria sejanus stolli | reverse complement strand
GTTACAGGCAGGCGCATGTTCCGACAAATTACAATACATTCTGCAATAATTCTCGGCGTCGCAAAAAGGGCAAGCAATGCGTCTCGCCGTAGTCGCATTCGACGTTTATAGCGGGTCCAATATCGGTGACAATCCAATTATAGTAGCCGCATACAAATCGATCGTTCATTGATCGCAGTAAAAGTGTTAATCAGCACCAAATAAGCTTAAACGGACCGAAGTCAATCGCAATGAAACTGTCGCGTGGCGTCCGTCATGTCCACCTATAAATTTAGTTTCCTCAGTCGAGACCGAGGTTGTGCCCAGTGCACACGCCATTTATTGGTCAACGAAACTTGCCGTTTATTCAATAAGGCTTTTGTAATAATAAGAATAATGGCGAAACTGTCATACCGCACTTGACACCAATAGGAATCTGTAGGAAGTATTTCAGATGAGTGCGCGATTATAGACGAATTATTTCTTTTCTTTACTGCCTCGTTGGTCGTGTTGGTTCCAAGTGTGACTGCCGATCGGGAGGTCCCCGGTTCGATGCCCGGGTCAAATACTACAAAAATTTTCTGATTAGAAATTTTCTTCTAGAAAATCTAAATTAGAATTCTAGTAGTAGTTCGGAGTCTGGAAATGTGCCCAATGCATGCAATAGGCTCACCAGCTTTTCCATAGTGGGACGTAAACGTAACCGGTTCAACGTAAATGTTCTGCATTCTTCTGTCTACCTCTTCGAGGATTACAGGCGTGAAATTACGTTGATTTCTTTCCAAATATTTCCGCAATTCTACATTTTTACGATAAGATTTTTGTAATATTAACAATACAAGTATAGACTGCCTTATTGGGCGAATGATTGAAAGCGTGATTGCTAACAAAGAAGCCTCGATCGTGATTCCCGCGTCGGGTACTGTTTGATTTTTCTAACATAGAATTTGTATTCTGGATTTGTGCTGGCATATAAGGCAATAAGTTTACTCTCTCCCGATTTCAGGTGAATCATGTCGTGGGAGTGTACTAAACTCCACTACCTACCCCTTCGAGGAAAACATGTGTAAGGATTTTTAAAAAAAAGACTGCCGTATAGATACGATACATAGCATCTCACTTCATACATCTTATTAATTCTATCCTGTGCTATTGTTATTAGTATCGGGTGATACCGTATATCAACGTGCGTCGTAGTTCAGACCACAGTTATAATCAGCGTAGTAGTAAGATACGTACGTATGTACATATAAGATATAAGTACGTACGTACTAATGAATAGGTTATAAACATTAAATGAAAGACGACACATACATTTGTACCGTACATACATAACACTAACATTATTCAAATGAACGCACAAAGAATTTATTTGAAGTAAGTTGCAATAATTACCTATTCTACGTAGGCTATGTATAAAATAAGGAAAATATCTAACAAATGTATTCCTAAAGAACAAATACGTACAAATTATCTTTTATTTTCTTATATTGACTAATGAACAGAATACAATTTGACTGGTAACAGTTTAAGAACATCGTTTTAGAAAATGTGACGCTAAATTATTCGACGAATTTGCATAACTTTTTATAGTTATAATTTGAATACTTCAAGATATTTTCTCACATTCATAACTATCTTCCAATCTTCCAAGGTCTCGTTCACTGTTGTACACGGATCGCTTATCAGGATGAGAATGTTTAATGCCACGGTCTGCCACGCTGTTCAAATGCAGATTGGCAAAATACTCAAACGCCTTGATAATTAACGTCAGAATATTGTATTTGATTCACAGAATGTACCTACTTACATTTGGAGTAAATAACACTGGCTCGTAATCAATACAAAAACAACATTGCAATATTTACATTTCAAATGGCGACACACATTCGAATGGCTGACGTTGTGGCGAAGATTTTAAAACATTTTAAAGCGCTCTTTAAATTTATCGTTCGTTATCAAAAAGTGGAGGCACTTAAGCGTAGTGGAACTCGATGGCAAATATTTATCTTTACCATGGGTAATGTATTGAAATCGCTTAAACTGCTTTTTCTGAAGAACGCCCGCGCGCACTTTCTTAAGATAACTGTAGTAGTGTTTGTGTGCAAAAATCTCAATTAAATATTTAAAACGGGCCTTGGGTGATTTATATTTTTTATTTGAAAGTTGGTGAGCACAATACAATCACACTTAGCCCATTTCTGCAGCTAAACAGCAACCCTCGTATAACTGTGGTTCGTTAGGTTTTCAACAGTAAATACGCATTAATAACTGGTAGGTATAACTTTGTATCATTTAACGCAGACATAAATAAATAGGTAAATACATTATGTGTATGAGCTGTTTCGAATTGCGTCACAAGCAGTGACCTGCTTAGTAGTCGTATAACGTATAACGTATAACGTAAAAATAATTATTGTTATACAATTGATACTTCGTTAATTCTGATTATTACGCAACTAATAGTAACGTATGCAACGTTATTAAATAGTGTGACGTCCGACATATCATAGTTCACCAGTGGGGCAGAATGTAGCCTTAAACACTCTCATTCGCAGAGGAATTTTTTTCCTAGAGTTAACCGAGAAATGACTAACCATCTCGATGATGACGTCATCATCATCAGCGTATTAGAGTTTGCTGCTGGACATAGGCCTCCCCCTAGTGGTTATGTCCGCAATCCCCACGCTGGGCACGGAGAAGGGGTACAGTCTCTCGCATCGCCTATGTTGCTGACCATAGTCGGCCAGGGCATTTAGATGAGCCTAGGCAGACCGCGCCATACCGCGATCTGCTAGCGTCGGGCCTAGTAGCCTCTTACGACACCCTGTATCCCAGGACAGGGTGCAGAATATATTCATAGTTCGTCCCGATACGAAACGAACGATTATGTTATTCACTACAAATTTATGACTGGTTTACCTAAACAGCACATACATCGGTATCTTCGGTAATTTTCACCAATATATAAATATATCAAGTAAGTAGACCGAAAAGTAGCAACTTATCTGGTATTAATAATATAAATTTGTAGGTATGTACATGAATGATTCTAAATCCATCGAACAATTTTAATCTAACCCGCAAGTAAAAAGTCGAGAAGTGTTAAGAACTGTACATTTAAAACAACAACACGATGATACAACGTGTTGGTCAACTGTCAGAGCTGTAGAGTTTAAACGTAGAGTCATGAATGAACGATGAATTATTATTAATTGCTTCTTACCGCTACCACACTTAGTCTCGTATGGTAAACAATGTAGAATGCTAAGCAGTTTTTGCTTATTATTACATATTATATTTCTTAATTAGATGGTAAAATTAACAATGCAATTTTTGCAGCGTAAAAAATGCGTGCGATTCGACGATGCACGCGCATCACTGTAAATGCCAGTTAATCGTTTTCAATTTCCACATGTAGAACACTCGGCGAAAACACACTACGCAACTGTGCGGCACGCTATGTGAAACGAAAAATATAGATGGAATAGTAACAAAAAAATGACGTGTTTGTTGCTCGAGCGATTGGGTAGATTGTGCGCATTCAGCTGTACGAAATTGTTTCTGAAATGTTATGAAAACCTGCCAAAGCAACGGTCAGTTTGAAGAAAATTAGCACAGTAGGGGAAAAAAGTGCTCGAGCAATACCGACCCAAGTATCTACCGACGCAATTAACCACTTTATTGAAATCCGAAGCGATGTATTCGTCATAACTCCCGATAGCACGACTGCGACGATCGTACACATCGAATAGTCTCCATTATTATTATTAATCCGCGAATGTACCGGCCCTGATAACAGCTCTATTGTAGTTGATAACGCGGGTCGTAATGTACGAATTGTAGCTGATCGTACAAAAAAATCAATTTTTACAAGCACGCTATTCAAAATTCACTCACCTCAGTAACTGCGGTATTGGCTTTCATCCAAATGTAGATGTAGTCGCCTTCGATGTCGCCGAAATTCGCATTGGAACCTCAGTCAGAACTGGAGAGTTTATTATCTCCAGACGCACAGTAATATTTTATCGGAGCAGCACATATAAAAAAAAACTAAAGCACACACTCGTTTTCGTCAAACGAGTTCAAGTTTTTCGAATTCGCATGCAAACACAAAACGATGGAACCAATAATCTGGTCTATCACATCACGTCAAATACTATACGGTATTTGTCACAGGTGCGCGAGCGTCGTAAGTGAATGCGGCGTCCAGTGCCGGCGACACGTGCGCTCTCGACAGAAAACCGCGAATAACAGTCGATAAGGAGAGTAGGAGCGACACAGGCCCCCTCTACCACGACCGCTGCACGCTCGCGGTACGGCGAGACTGACGGACGGGCGAGCGCTCGGCGTCGAGCGGCCGGCGCATCTTCTCAACCCCTCGTGCCCATCCCCGCGGCCTGCTTACGCTCATCCAGATTGTAGTCCTACCCCGAACAAAAAACAAAAAAAAACACGCACTTCATCTTCAATCCCATCGGCCCATGTTTTAGTCAAGGAATCTGACCGCTTTTTCATTTGCTCGAGTAATTATTCCTACCTTTTACGGAACTCGGAATTAACGTACACGCGTAAGTGGTAACCACCACGACTCTCGAACGATTGGTCGATCCATGAGAAACGTGGTTATAATAATGTGTAAGTAAATCTTTTAAATGAATTAACACAATACACATAAAACAATTCAAGACAGGTAGAAAATATTAGATAATTATTATTAATAAGCGTCTTGGGCTCGTATACAATATATAACGAAAACGTCCAATGAACTTTATAATACATTTCAAAGTAGTGCAACTATTTTCATATGAAGCCATCAAGGATAAGAATTCAAAACAGCGATATAAATGAGCACAATAAACCCTGATGGGCGTCTGGACGAGCGCGAAAGTGTGCCACATCCTGAACGCGAGGTAATGGGCGGGTAATGATGTGCGACGCGCCTGGCCGCCGGCCGTCAGCGTCACGTACGATAGCGGCAACGGTATCGCGGACGAGGCGGGTACGACGCGAGCACCACGCACCGCTCCGGCACTGTAATGACACTTTCAACCATGATATTCATTCGATAAGGCTGATCAGGACATTAAAATGCTGATATCCGACTATTCTAATAAATATACACATTAAGAGCTTTTTTAAAATATATTATATTGCATAGCGGTTAAAAAAATATTAAATTTGATAATACAGATGTATTTTAATGTTAACTTAATGTAAAATATTATTAATATAAACAAATGCTGTATTTTTTAACTTAGTCGAAATATTTGATTGTATTTATGGATGTTCAAAATGTAAAATTTGTATTATCTTGGTTAAATACGGAAAAATCGAAAACACCTGTCCAATTCGTCCTTGTAATCTTATCGTAAAAAATATGTTTGAAAGACGACTATAAATCCGATATGCACATATACAGAATAAAAAAAAATAAAAACAATTGAAAGCTGTTCTCGTTATCATTCCAAAAAACATTAAAATCAACACAAAACGACTGTTAACTAAGTAAGTAAACAAAAGAAAAATAGGAAACAATTGAATGTACGTATGCCCTTGAACCTTCGGTTCCATTATAGACAGTACGTAGCGTCTAAATGGCGATATATGCACCACTCGAGGCTCATTTGAATAATCCTCGCACCGAGCTGGCTTTCGGGGACGCGCCGATAGCGACCGACGTCGTAATTACCGACGTTCCATTGTGCGACGTGTATGGTGAATGTAATGAGAAATGCATCTATGTATTTGTATTTGGAATCATTGTATTTGGAATTCACCTATTACATGCTATTATTAACATTTTATCTCTTCTATATGTTAAGCAGGCAGAATCAAACATATTTGAACAACATTTGTGACAGTTTTGACCCTTCAGTCAAAATTTAATGTTTCTTAATTAAAATGGAAACTGTATAACTTGCGTTAACATGGAAACTTGTGTTAATATGGAAATTGTGTGGAAGCGAGCGATGATAAAAAGATTGATAATTATGTTGAAGTTGATGATGCTGATGATGACGATATAAACGGTGCTGAAAACTTCAACCAATACAATGTGTTACATCATATATGTCACGGTGAAATTGTTATAAAACTTATTTTCGTTACTAATCCAACTAAATCATGTTCAGCTAAGCAAAAAGTAAATAACCGGTTTGATACAACTGCAGCGGGCAAAAAAAACTTTAAAGAGAAGAGTTACAGCGAGTCACTGTATCAAAAAATACCAAAGTGGATAATTGAAAACTGGACAATGATGATACAATAACGAAGCAGGTAACAAGATAGGTTAAATGACCTTAAGTGGAAAGCTATTATAACATTTAAGCAACACAATGAATTCCACGATGATTTTGGACGTACACAAGTACCTTTGCTAAATTGTAGTTAAATCGTAATATTTAATTCATAAGCATTTTTTTTCTCTTTTTTCGAAAATTACGATCTAGCCCACGAGGTTAATGAGTAATTTAATTCTCACTTAAATTGCTAAATAGACTATAGCTAAGAATATGTTAATAACACATTTCTTATTGTCTCTATTAAGTGGAAGACACTTTGTTCTTGTGTTCATTAATAAACAAATAATAAAATAAATGTTAAAGAAGCAAAAAGCAATATTTTAAATTTGGAAAAAGAGTATCTGATACAACCACAATAAGTCATTGTCAATCTCAAATACTAGTTCCGTTTATTGTATGAGTAGATTCCCCGTGAAGCGCCCACGGTTAACAGGAAAGTCTCGTATGAAATTCAATCGCGTTACACATGATTAATGACCACAACGGAGTCACCGGGTCTTCTAGATTCCTGTTTAATTGTATCAGTTTCCTTGCATCTCGATGTTCGACATTTATCGCGTGTCTATCAGCCCGCTTGGCCGCGGCGCATTCTTTCCTGTAATTGTGACTAATGATTTTGCTAGTTACAATTCGCAGATAAAACTGCCACAGCCATTGTAACTAAATCATTTATACGCTATTATTATTATTGTTAGCGTGGAGAAAGGAGACGACACCAAGGAGTATAATATTCACATTGCGACGTTTCAGTTATTACGCGATTGATGAAAAAACAAAACTAAAAAACATTCAAAAATACAAAAAGTGAAATGTATCCTTAAATGTTACGGGTTAATCGAATCAGTTCCGAGTTTAGTGAATCGAATTCAAATTAGGGGTAATAGTTATCCGAAACATCCTTTTATAATTTTACTCGTGTGCA
Organism: Mysoria sejanus stolli; assembly: GCA_018245835.1. Lineage (NCBI taxonomy): Eukaryota > Metazoa > Arthropoda > Insecta > Lepidoptera > Hesperiidae > Mysarbia > Mysarbia sejanus. The sequence goes on along the minus strand of DWEJ01002491.1, from coordinate 4,207 downwards.
GGCTATTGGGTAATCTGAATCTTTTTAATGTACCAATTAAAAATATTAGTCATTTATGATCGTCAATGACATAACAAATCAATAATACCATCGGCGAGACACAATGTTAATAATTAATTTTATAAATACATGTAACAAAATATTAGCAGATTGGTATCATAGGAAAACATATGCTTATAAATCATAGACATTCAAACAACAGATTCTCAATAGAGATTGTATAATAAGCTAACTGCAAAATGAGCAATAAATTGCTTATTGATCGCAATATATTTCGCTAATTAAGCAACAGTTGCTGAATAATGTTTTCCATCGATGTTTGCAGCGAGTGTCCAAACGGGCAATATTTCCTCTTGAACACTTTCTCCTCCATTGTATACAGCATCAGAGGTGTCGAGCGATTTATCTGCGCGCCGCGCGGACTACACGATGCGGGATTCGAACTGGAGACCGCCGCTAACAGATACGGTGGTTACAGAGTTGTGAGATTGAATATTAAAAGGAAGACAAGTACGGCTAGAGATTTTTTTGTATAGGGAAATAAAGTAATAAATGTCTTATAAAAATATTATCGTATTGAAACAAACAAAATATAATAGGTGGATAGGTATGTCCTAATATACTTATTGTGTCGGTTTTCTCTTTTGACATTTAATATGCTCTTACACATTATACATAGCTTTCCCACTAAGGTTTTCGTCAATTATTTTATCAATCGTTTTGTTCAATTTGAGTAAGAATCGTTATGACAAAATCAAAGTAACATTCAAAGTTTACACTTGAACAATTACCGGCAGCGGCTAAAACTAGAACAAATACGTGTAACTAATGTTTAATCCAGCATTAGGCCGTGTTTATTTTAGAAATCACGTTTAGCGCTGTTTAGTTTTAGTACCATAATAGTTGTGGTACCTTATCTTCATTTAAATTATAAACAAGAAATATGTTTACACTTTCCGTACCTACAGGCTGATCAGAGAAACTGCAAGAACGACGTCAACAACTCTTTCAGATCTCATGATATTTCATACGTTAAAGTTTTTCACAATGTATTACAGCGATTTAATGCTAAACTCTTTTAGTTGTAAAAAACCCAGTTTGAAATTCGAATGTACAATAAAAGCTGATTTCAATACCGTGTTATGTAAAAACGTCCGCAATTTTGCATACATAATTTAATAGGGAGCACGGGCGTTCCTGAAATTTGAATTCTGGTCACTAGTTTTAGTAAATAGTTCTAACTATTATAGTCTTCAATGGTCTGAAGAATCGCAGTCAAAGGCGTACATACCTATGTAGTACGTCAGGTCGACTGCAGTAGTGATGTGGTGGCACGCGGTAGAACTATGCCAGACGGTGGTACGGTTATTATTATATTTTCACTTGTACCGTCAACTCGTTGGTAGTGTTGGTTGTATGCGCGACTGCCAATCGGAAGGTACTGAGTTCAAATCTAGGGTTTGGTACAATCGGATTTTTATACTTTAGATTTTCTAGTAGTGGTTCGTAGTCTGGAAATAAGCCCGATGTATGGCAATAGGTTGACAACCTATTCCATATTCCAACGTAAACGTAATTGGTGAAACGTGGGAGTGTACTCAATTGCTCTGCCTTCTTCTTCGGGGATTACATGCTTAATGTTACATCTTTTACCGTTTAAGGTACGGTAAGGTACGTTTAAGGTAGGTACGTGTAAATTATAGAAGAAACAGAAAAATAGTTAGAATGTAGAAGATACAAACACATATCACGTCTATAAGAATATAAAGATATTTGGCACTCGGTGCTTGCTGCCTACACCGCAATGGACACGGGGTGACGGTACAATAATAATATACATACACACAATAAGTATAGATTCTCGAGTTTGGATCGGAGGGAGGCCGCGGTCAGTAAGGGAAAAGTTAATAGCATATCACGTACGTAGCGCCCCCAGATAATGCGACCAATTAATACGGGAGTGCGCGCGCGCAGGTATCGGAGACCGGTAGCGAGCGCGCCGCGGCCACCGAGCAAAACATTTCTCCGACTAATTGATATTTGCATAGACTACCGAACACTCGTTAGCCGGTGGGAAGCAGACGCGGAAGCTCGGTATAGGTTACATCTGTGACCTTATAAAATGGCGAACACGAAGATTAAGTAATTAATTATAAGTTACGAACCAACCGAAGCGGTCCAACATTTCTTACATGTACGTAGTCGCACGTTCAAGCGGTCGTGTAGGTAGATCGGTAACGATCTACCTACACGTGGTGGTGAACGGAATGACTATACGATTGCAATAACTGGTAACCAAAATGTTATGCTGATGATTTCTAAATTGCTTCAACTTATGAGACATCAGTAAGTAGGTACATGATCTTCCAAATAGTAATGTTTAAATTAGTGTGTCTAGTATCCTCCTATATTTAAAGTAGAATACGGCGTAATTATTTTCTTTCAGTACGGCATGTTTACAGCAGTTGTGATAGGCGGATGTTGATGATTATGGTTATGATTTAGTTTAGATATTATAGTTCGTAATTTATTAGAAAAACAGTAACCATAAAATTGATTAGTTCTAGGTTTAAGAAAGGCTAGATCCATAGTGATATAACATCTATATTTACAGTAGGGCACTCAGTACCTGCCCTGTCCCTCTAGCTCGAGCTAGCGGCTAGAGTGGGGGCTGGACCCGCTCAGTCAGGCATCCCGGGAAGAACGACGGTATGTGTGGCCGCGTAACTTCGTTTAACTGGAGGGCATTGGACCTTTCCCAGAAGAAGGGCCCGTAGAGACGCAGCGCTAGGAGGGCACCGGTGCGTTGGGGTTTTAGAGAGGTAAAAGTCCCACATATTCGGTATCTCTCCCAGGTACCTTTTAAAGGTTTCGCCCCGTAAACCAAAAAAGGACACTCAGTACCACTGCCTCATTTAGTTTTACCGTGGAGGAATCTTTCTAATAACAATTTGTATTTCAATCTAAATGTTGTGGTTACGAAACTATTTTAGTCCTCAATAGTATCAATAATGCGTCTGTGATTGACTCATAGAGAACAGATACTGATCAATATCATCTACTAACACAATACGAGTATATGAACAGCAATAATGAGCCTATCAGTCAATTGGTACTAAGTAACCAATAGTCTTATTCAGTGTATTAGCTGAAGTAATTAGCAACAACTATACTGTATGGATAGTCCTCCATGAGGCCATTTGTAGAAGTCCATTAGCGGTGGCTGTCGCTCGTAACTACCGTCTGCTAGTTAACTAGTCTTTTAAAATAAAAAAATCTGAAACCGAACCCGATAGATCATTAGATGTTTTTTTACAAACTACAGATTCAGCAAGCCGTCAACAGTCTAGATGTACACAGCCAAGTTCAGCCAAGTCGCCCCTGTCAGCGCGCATTTGCCTGTCCACATCTTCCAGTATATTTTCACGGTTCGGTTACCATTACGCCGTTCGCTGTTGATTTTATGAACGATTCATTGGTCGCGGCGTATCTATCTTAACGTTCCAATTAAACGCTAAAAAATGATATAACATAAAAAGGCTAACATTTTTTATACTATCTATAAAGTTTTTTTTCCCGGCCAGTGTTATATCCGACCGCGCCGCTCGGCCGCGCCGCACGGCCGCGCCGCGAGCGACAAAGTTGCTATTGCTATTTTATTTTACCTTCAACAAAAAGTCGACTATAACAAAGTTTACGATGTAACCATTAAAATGATTGTACGACATAATAAGATTTCTATTAAAGCGATTACTTCTTTTTCCTATTAGTAACTACACTTCATATTTTCAGCGGCTTTATACGATATGTATTAACAAAAAATGAAAACCGTGTTCTCCAAAAAACTTTTTACATTCAAAAGATTCAAGCGACTGTTGAAGCTAACTGGTAATTTTTTTAGCCATGCGCATTTGTCGGGATTGCTTTTAATACTAGTCGTTGCGGCTAAGTATAAACGGTACATTAGAAATATTTAAAATCTCGACAAAGAATAATAGCAGACGTTTTGAAAGGAGACGCATAGCAGAATGTAGTCGTTTAAGTTCGTAATACGATTACTTAAAGGCGAAATTTAGATTGCCTCATCTCATTGAACTCATCACTTGAATTTAAAACTGTCTCACTTCAACTACACTTTATTTCAAACATATTATGCTTCTCTCATTTGACACTAAGATACGAAGGAATAATTAGAGTGAATATTTAC
>DWEJ01002490.1:0-11413 GCA_018245835.1 Mysoria sejanus stolli | reverse complement strand
CCCCCTGATAGTTATTTTGGAAATATATTTCATGTACAGCATTGACCTCTCTACAGATTTATTATAAGTATAGATTAATTAATGAGATTCTTCTTCGTCGAGTCGATGGCTGAAAGCATTAGTCGCAATGTCCAGGGTGCGCCGAGCAGTATATGTTCTTAATTAGACAGCCAAGACAAGGTGGTTTGAGGAGGTTCCGTTCATGCACCCGCAATTCATGAGCTTATCTTTTTTTATATTTAGAATAATATTTTTATGATTAATTTTACATGACATTACTAATTTGCTACTGATTGATATTTTGTTTTTACTTGTTAACATAGAATAGTATAAAAATGGTATAATAATAATTGTAATGTGATTGACACCGTAATTTTATAGCACTAACGCATTAGGCTAAGGACCTGTAATGTTAGTCTTGTATATGAAGAATAAATAAATAAATAAAACACATTCTCAATTCGATGTTTCGTTTCAGACAGTCTAGCATATCAGTGAGGGTATAGGGCAGTCTTACAAAATCTTTGCTAGTATTTTTGAAAGTTGTGATCCTAAATATCGCCACAGAGGATACTTTTACAGAGTAATGTTATAACATGAGCATGTGCATATAAACTCGCGCTATCTCCGGTACCTCTGAATGTTCGCGCTAACAAAACACTCGTGTAACAAAAAAGGAATTGACATTTAATTTTGAAAAATAAATATAACAGATATCTTTCATGTGGGTCGCGCAGGACGAGGTACACTCGGACACGCGCGCCCCGCGTCTGGCGCTAGTGTATTACTGCTCGAACATGATATCGGACACTGATGTGCCTTCATTACAGACAAAAGACAAAATTAAATTTAGTACACACAAATCAAACGAGCCCACAGATCGAGATGAATTAAAAATATCCCAAATAAGTATATAAATGTCGAAGTAGGTACCATGTCGTGAGCAAGCGTAATACGACGAAAAGATCGGGGACGAATATTGATCAAGGGTTGCGAGTGGAGGGCGTGCGCGGCGCACCCTCCGTGCGGCGCCGCCGCGCCGCTTACGGAGTCGTGGACGAGCCGGCAGCGAGCGCGGCCGTGAGCCTGTGCCCTGTCCTGCGCCGCGGCTGTCAACACTAATGCGTATTACATTATTATAACAGTTTCTCCTTTGATAGTTGCGTACGGAACGCGGAGACCGCCTCGACATGTGAGCGGGCACGGAGCGACACCTCGCCGGCGCGATACCACCATGAAAATCAATACGTCTCGTAGTGGAACACGAATATTGCATTTGAGTCCACGCAGCGTGTGCAGTGTATCCGATAGTATACTTGCGTTTCAGCGGCGTGTAGGCGAGTAGGCGGCAGTCGGTAGGGCAAGTTCCCGATGTTCAATCACAAGTTACCGACTGACTTTCCAATGCAAACCCTCCGCAAGAAAACCAGCCCCTGCAAATGTGAGTTGTCACGTTGTATAATTCAATATGCTTGTCACCTATGATATATTTTCCTGTTCATCTTTTTTTTCAATATTGTTATGGTCATGCGGTGTTTTAGATAGCGCTCAATGTAAACGACCACATTAACGCATTTTAGCTGATGGACTGTATATTTTGCGCTCTCCGTCGTAACATGCATGGTCCGGCTCTGACATCGGCGACTAACTGACGTGTCACATATGCCAGTCTCATGTCATAATCAGTGCACCCTGGTCTTGAACAGAGGGTGTGTTGTGGGCCTTGGCGGCGGAGCGGTGGCGCGGCGCGCAGTGTGTAACTTAGTTCGGTTTGTAAGGAATAATGCAGGTGTGTCATTTCCAGCACCTGCTGCGGCAGTTCGGTGAGTACCACGCCTCCCTGCCTCGCCGCTGTTAGCTATGGCCTGCTTCCTTGCTTGTCTGTGCTTCCTGCCTTGGCTCCTACCGACCGCGGTGCCTTGCGACGCTGTATACCTACCTGCCTACCCTTACGCACGGTCCAGGCCTGTCTTACCAAGTCACTCCAACAGGAGGTGTGCATGTGTGCATTAACATAGTTTGCATTTTAACTATAGTTGTAAACATATACATTACGACGTACTCTTACAACTTATGTAGAGACTACGGACTCGCTCCGTGTCGACAGCTGGCCGACGGTGATTGTCTTGAGGCCAGTAGGTACATCACAGCATCACAGTCAAACATTAAAACATCCTTTCCGTTTACATTACTCACTATAACAAAATAAATAGTTTAAATATTAATATTTTCATATTTTTGGAGGAGACAAACTGGTCAGATAGTGCTAACGTCAGCGCCTCTCGTCTGTCTGTCCTTACCGCTGTCGCTCTTCATTTCTTAAGCTTGTCTTGTTATTTACATGTTTATCACGTTTCTTTTTTACGAACAACACACCTGTAATACGGTAACACACCTGGGATATTGTGAATCTAACACGCAACACCAGGTCACCACTAGGTCAAAGTAACGTTTCTAACGCGGGCTACGTACTACTTCCATGTACGTTTGTCACTACAAACAATATTATCGTACGCGAACTTATGATTCAGTCTTGTCAGACATGAAACGCCATTTTACGACACTGCTTTACAAAATATTATTCGCTGTTTCTGGGTTCTGCTATAAAGTATTACCTACCACGATTCTACTACCGAACGTAATCACTACAACTGTTACGCTCGATATCTAGAAACCTTCTTATATTATAGTTACTAGCATCTAATGTAGTCGAGTATCGAAAAAAAATAGAAGTGACAAAGTAATAAATATAAATGAAACGTTCAGCACGCGTAATCGTCTTGCGCCGCGCTGCGAGCGAGCTGCGGGCGCCAGGCTCGCCCAGGTGACGGCGGAAGCGGGATACTAACATTAATACAAATACAGGAAATTCAATTAGCCACCGGCGCGTCACCACTCGCCACGTCTCTCGGTCGCGCCGATGATGCCCGTATGACTCTTCCATGCGGATTGTTTGTGTTTCTACCAAATTATTCTGAACACAAACACGTATGTGCGTCGCCGGTAATTCGGCCCGTCGGCGGTTCCAGTTTAGTGGTTTCGTTGTATTCCTGCCGCCTCACGAATTGTATGACGCGAGTAAAATCTTTCAGTTTAACGTTTGAAATGTTTGTGTGAGTGTCTTGTCCTAATACATGTTTTATTTTAAATACGTGTTTTAAACTGCTGCACATAAAACAAAAGCAGTAATGTTGAGTAATTCCAACAGTTTCCGGTAAATCGAACATGATGTACTTATCTAGAAATAGTACTTTAAACATGAGTTTCAACTCACCAACATCTCTGTTCTTCGGCTTTTGAGAACTCGACGATAACTAATGCTAATACAATAGATTACTAAATTAGTAGTTTGTGTTCTGTCATAGTTTGTTTTATTATAATGTCTTTAGAATTTCTAATTTTTCATATAAATATCGAAACCGGATGAATTCCGTGTCTCACGAAATATTTCGTATATAAGTTATCTTCCTTTGGCTAGAAACGTGATTCAGACGAATATGTGGTGAGCTGAATGTACGAAGGTATGTACAGCCTCTCGCCCGTTGCAGACAAGAACGAGCCCGGGCGGTTTCTCGGCGAGGGGGTGGCGTTCCGCGCCAAGCTGATCGGCGTGCTGGAGGTGCCGGAGGCGCGCGGCGACCGCATGTGCCAGGAGGCGCTGGCCGACCTCAAGATGGCCATCCGCGCCGCCGGCGAGCACAAGCAGCGCATCCAGGTGCACGTGGCCATCGACGGGCTGCGGCTGCGCGACGACAAGACGGGGGTACGTTATCCATCGGACACGGCTCGCTTTTCACCTTTACAAATTTGTCAGGCCCTATTCATACACCTGCTCGCGCCTACCAAAATGTAAATTTAAGTAAATGTGAATGATCTGAAGAAGAGCTAAGCGGATGAATAATGACGGTCGTTCCGCTCACGAGCAATTCTTACAACACAGTATTCATAGTAAAATTTTCTAAGAGTTGAAAGAAAATTAAGTAATTAATTAGTATTTCCATACATTTCGTTTTGCAATCCCGCATAGTGTTTTCATTGTTTACTACAAGTGTTGCAAAAATGTAATAATAAATAAATAAATAAATTGCCCAGGCAATGGCAATTGGCTGACCACCTCTTGCATGAGTGACACGTGAACTTAATTGGTGGAGCGTAGGAATGTAGTACACATTTCTCTGCCTACCTCTTCGGGGATTACAGACGTGAAATTAGGTGAATAATTTCGATACCAGCCTGGGGAAAATGACATTTGTGATTTTGCAGGCAATTAAGGGGTCTAAAGCGGATCGGAACTCACATGTACACTGAGACGACCGTTGCTGCATGGCCTCCGACGCTACACTAGCGAATAATTAATCACTTCCTTTACTGCGCTCGTTACCTATTGGGAGGTATCCACTGCTGTCCCAGCCGGGAGGGGAACACCCGGCTCGTGTACACTGAGCACGGCCACATGCCACTTTTCGCTCTCCGTATGAATTCATTACAAAAGAAACTCATTTGGGCAATGAGAAAATATATTACTTTCATTCCAAACGAGTTTATATTGCAAGCTACGTTGGTCGTGTTGGTTGCGAGTGCGACTGCCGATCGGGGGGTCACGGGTTCGATCCCCGGGGTCGAACACTACAAAATCTTCTAATATAGATTTCCTAGTAGTAGTTCCGAGTCTGGATATGTGCCCGATGCATGGCAATATGCTCATCACCTATTCCATAGTGAGACGTTAAAGAAACTGGTGAAATGTGGGAGTGTTCTGCATCCCTCTGCCTACCTCTTCGGGGATTACAAGCGTGAAGTTACGTTTTTTATATATTTTTATGTATACTCGTTCGGTCCAGTCGGCGGTAAGGTTCGCGCGCGATCTGCACATGATCAACAACATGTAACTTTTGCCGAACATTGAATGACTGGAGTGGAGCGCAGGGGCTGAGCAGTGTGTGCCCGCCGCAGGACTCGCTGTACCACCACCCGGTGCACAAGATCTCGTTCATCGCGCAGGACATGACGGACTCGCGCGCCTTCGGCTACATCTTCGGCTCGCCCGACACCGGCCACCGCTTCTTCGGCATCAAGACTGACAAAGCTGCGAGCCAAGTGAGTCCACCGACTATTACAACTACAGCAAACATAAAATTATACCAGCTACTGACATCTAACTCTTTGCCCTTCACATTGGAATTTATTATCATTGGCTCGTGCCATAAGTCGCCATCGCGCGTCAAGGCATTGTAAGGCCAATATTGGCACATGTACTGTCTGTCTGTCTGTACATTGGCATATGTCTGTATAGTATATAGACAAGCTGCCGTCCTGTTAATGTCAACCATGATTCAGCAATGACATTGAGCGTTCTACCTCTGAGGATAAGGTTATTTTAGTCGAACACGTCACGTCCATCGCCAGGTCTACGCTTTCCGCAACGCGTAATAGTTGAAGTAACAAAAAGTACGACTGTAGCGTACATGGCGCAGATGTACCGTGTGCCCGCGCGAGTACACGGGCCACGCACGTGTTCCAGGTGGTGATAGCAATGAGGGACCTGTTTCAAGTAGTGTTCGAGCTGAAGAAGAAGGAGGTGGAGATGGCCAAGCAGCAGCTGGAGGGCAAGAGCGCGGCGAGCGGGCCGGCGCGGCCGCCCGCGGGCGCCGTCGCCGAGGTCAAGACCAAGGCAAGCCAACGTGTTTCTAATCGTGTACATGTATTTTACATTAATATGTTACCATTATCATATCGTCCCGTCGGGACGTCTGCGGAGTGGCAGTATCCCGTCGAGCACGGGCCACGCGGCAGTTCATTACCTCTTATATTTAGAAGTAAGCGTGTTACGCGAATAATGTAGAGCACGGCCGACGGGTTCCGGGCTGTCGTCCCCACCACGTGGTGACCATGAGGGCGTCGTCGTCGGTGGTCAGGGTTTATGTTTCGATTGGCCTGTAAGTGTTATTGCTGGCAGTGATGAGACGGTGCATCTTCCGACCAGCCTGGTGAGCGCTGCAGCAACGTGTCCACTCGCAGCCGCTCGCCGGTGCCTCTCCAGTAGCCGCTGCTACTGAAGTAAACTTGCCAGAAGTGTCAGGCAATGATAGTTATGGAAGTAACGACACCCTCGTGGAAATTTTTCGGACGTTTTTCTGAATAACTCAATAACTCTGAATTAGACCTAAACACCTTCTCAGAGATTTTTTCCTTTTTTATTTCAGAAAATGTTCCGAAAAAATTCCACTAGGGCACCCACATTGCGACCCTCGAAGACAACTGTAGCAGTGACTCGCGAGTAGCTATAGTTCAGAGGGATATTTTATTTAGCAATACGTTGTGTTCGTTTTACTGTAACTGATGTCAGAAGCGCCTCGGCCCGCGTAAACTAATCAGGGAACGTAACATCGATAGCAGCACAGCGGTGACGCTCGCTAGAGCCGCGAGCCGCGCTGTGTGCGACGGTGGCGCTTTGCTTGTTAACAGACGACGTCGTCGGCGGGCGAGGCCGCGGCGCCGGCCAGGGCGGCGGCGGGCGCCGAGGGCGGCGTGGCCGAGCTGGTCGACCTCGAGCAGGAGCTGTACTCCCTGCGCCGCGGCCTCTCGCAGGTCGAGGGGCTCACCCCCTCCACCGACCCCTTCGGAGACTCGTTTATCGTAACCTCGGCACAGGTAAACGATCCCGACTCTCGCCTTCGACACCATTGAATTTTGTCTTAGTTCCGCGTGCACCCGCACAGACGGTCCGGTTTTATTTATCGATATCACGTATCGATTATATACTTCAGTGCTACTTTTGCGTTTGCCAATCTAAAGTGAGCTCCCTCGACGCGAATGAGTGGACACGCTCATATCCGACACCAGCTCCGACGCGCCGACCCCGGCGGCCGTCTATCGCCGGCTACGTTTATTATTACGTCAATTCGTCCGCCATTCATTCTCTATATTCACAAACACGTCACACGGCGGCGGTCACGCATGCGGCCTATCGTCGCCGTCCGGAAACTTCCATATGAGCAGTACTATACATAAAGAGCTCCGGGCGGCTGACGCGGAGCGCGGTTGCAGACGGGGCTGCTGCCGCCGCCGCCGGGCGCGCGCGGAAGGCCGACGCGCGCCGCGCCGGCGCCGCGCGCGCGCAGCCCCGAGCCCGCGGTGAGTGGCCCGCCCGCCCGCGGAGTATCGCGCCTCGACGAATGACACGCCTCAGTTTCTATAACGCGAGCCGGATTACAATTATTACTTTACTTGTATAGAGTACCATATTTAAGTGATTTATATAAAAAGTATCATTACTTTTTTCGTATTGGCGTCTCGGGAGATGCTCACCGATGACGTTCGTAGTCGGTAGACGCTTCGAAACGTTTGCTCACTCCACTTTGGACTGCTGAATTTTAATTTATTTGCATAAAATTTATTCATTTATTTCCAGCAAGTAAACCCGCTTAAAACTTAAAAGAAATGAATATATACGTATAATTATGATAAATTGTCTCAATATTAATAACCGTCCGCAATCGGCGCGAGCCGTTCCGGAGCCGCGGCCGTGCGAGGCTACTTTGTTTTCGATATTGTTAAGAACGATTTTAAAAACGGTGCTAACGATCGAGTTACATCGTTTTAACAGGCTTGCATTGATAAATTTTATTTTGCATAACAATTTTATTATTGTATGTATCGATATTCTGTTGAAGTACGGCTCCGATGACGTACCTAGCTGAAATTTATCTCATAAATAGTGTGTGTGCGTAATGGCGTGTAGCATGCTCTCTCCTGCATGACGTTCCGAAAGGACGACTGTAGATCTAGTGTTGTTGTCACCTCCCCCCTGCTGAGACACCTGCGGGGCGAGCCGCCGGGGCGAGCCGCCGGGGCGAGCCGCCGGGGCGAGCCGCCGGGGCGAGCCGCACACGGTCATGAAAGATTTACGTAACGACCACGTCGCTAATTAAACACTGTAATTCACTCCGAAAGATAAGAATATTTTTTATACTAATATCGAATTTAACTTATTTGAATATACGCTGTCAAACATTTTAAAATTCGATAAAAATTGATTAATTCATACTCAGTATAATCAAATTCCATTTGTTCAAAATTGGGTCCTTAAAAAGCTTGTTGTGCGTCAAAAATGAACTACCACCGCCTCGGAAAATACCTCGTTATGGAAAATAAGCGGCGAAAGAAACTCGCATAAGTGTGATTCTGCATCTTTTAAAATAAGCACATACTTATATTAAAACATGAGCTAATTTATAGTGAAGCTAGAGTTATATGACACCAAGCATGTTTGTCAGTAACAGTAACAGTAACAGTAACAGTTTGACGACGAGAGTGGAGAGTGTCAAGGCTGATGGGCGACGTGTCGCGTGCGATCGGCCGACCGTGTAGTCAAACCTGAGCTTACTGTTATTAAGACAACGGGAGTAAGATGTTGCTTTAGTAGTGTGTGGATGTCGCAGGTGTCAGTGTCGGCCCCACAGTCCGACGGACACAGCTATGTATGTTTCCTTGCACTATACATGTGACTATATGTGGGTGAGGGAGCCACGACTAGCTCGCACAGTGCACGTACCCCGCCCGCCCCGCGCGCCGCGCATGCCCTACGGCCTCCGCCGGTGTTGCAATTCTGCGCGAGAATTGTAATGTCCTGCCTGTTCCAGGTGAGCGCGCAAGCCGCCCCGTCCGTGTCGGCGTCGATCACTTACGACGTATTCACCGAACTAGACCCCCTCGGCACCGGCCGGAGTAAACCTTACGTTGACAAAAAACTCTTCTTTCAGGAGCTCAAAAATCCACCAAAGAAAGTGCTCAAAGACCTCGTAACGACGACGCATTCGCTCGTACCCGATATATTGCCGGCCGCGGCCGAGACGAGAAGCGACACGTACGGGCCCACCACCACCCTGACGTCGCTGTCGAGGCAGTCGGGAGGGTCCGTCGCGATCGCGAAACCCAATACGGGGCCCGTGTTTTCGGGCGGGTTTTTTGCGTCCGATCCGTTCGCGGAGACCGATCCTTTCGACAATACCGACCCCTTTTCGGACTCGTTCAAGGACGACCCCTTCACTAGTATGCAGGATTTTCCGAAAGCTAGTTTGCTCCGAGCCGACGACGTTAAAAGTAGGCTGATGAGAGAACTGATCCAAGACAAGCCGGAGCCGAGCCTAGAGAACGGGACGAACGTGTTCAACGGCCCGCTTCAGGTTAGCCTGCCGCCGGAGCCCGCGCCCAAGTCGCCCAGGTTGCAGCGCCAGGTGCGTTCTCCGTTGGCATCTGTCCCAACTTGGTAATGGTGCAAATGTAAAATGTGTTGTGTGAATCATGATTTTAATTCCTTTTTTTATATCTATTTGTAAAATAATTATGTTTGTAGCAATGATGTTGTAGAAGAGACCATTGATTTCTAAAAGAATACACGATCCATGTGAGCAATTTGTCACCAATGTGCCGATATCTGCTCACATGATGATGATGGCACACAACTTGTGTCTCATCATCATCATCAGCCTATTACACTCCACTGCCTTACATAGGCCAGTAATCACGACGCCGGGCATGCACCTGAGGCCAGGCACGTGCTTAGGCAGACCGCGCCAAACCTCGTTTCGTTTCGAACCTCTCTTGTGCCCCCCACAACTCTCACATTTGTATATTAAATTTAAGATTGGATTATATGTACTTTAGAAAAATGATACTGAGATGGCCCTTAAAGAGTGACTAACGTATTTAATGCACGGGTCATATTTAATCTCTAGGGAACGGACACGAGCACCATTCGCCAGCGCCCACAGCCGAGCTCCAAGCTACACCCCGACAACGCCTCGCCGCCGCCGCCGCTGCCTCCCAAGAAGGTCGGCGAGATTACCCCGGTGCCGCCTCCGAGACCTCCGCACGACCACGAGCTCGAGGTCGAGGACTCGGAGGCGGGACCTCCGCTCCCGAAGCCCGCGAGGAGGAAGGAGCCGACGGGGAGCGCGCGCGCGGCGGAGCGCGGGCGGGCGGCGCCCGTCGATGAGTACGAGGCGCCAGCGCCGCCGCCGCTGCCGGCCGCGCGCCGCCTCGACATCTCGCTCAGCACGCTGCTCACGGCGTCCATGGACGAGCTGGCGGCGCGGTGCGTACCGGGCGCGCAGGAGCCCTGCGCCGCCCGCGCATGCTCATCGCTTTCGTGTTCCGCAGGTTGCGAGTGCCGGCCGCCACGCTGTCCTCCATGACGCTGCCTCAGCTCACCGACTATTTGCGCTCCTATTTGGCGGCCGATACCGACCGAGCGGTAATTTTCTTTTGTATCGTAACCTTCGCAAAAGTATGCCTTACGAAAAACAGCCGGTCGTATGAGAGTCAAAGTTTTCGTTTACAAATTTAACCATCATTCCGTTAACTAATTACATTCTTCCCGTTTTCCAGCATATCCATGTAGATCCGTCGATGCGTTCTACTAAAGAGCAACCTGCACTAGTAGCACCGGTGCTGACGCCGCCGATCATCTCGGAGCCCGAGTCCGCCCCGGCGCCCCAGTTCGAGGACAACTTCGCACCTACCGACTCGACAGAAACATTCATCGCTAACTTTGACGATTTCGATAAAAAAGCTAACCCGAGCTACGATAGGTATGCGGCATTCCGAGAAATACAGGAGCAGGAATTAAAAGCGAAATCGATCTTACAGCCCATCGACGGTGAGACAAAACTAGACGCGGAGGATAAAGAAATGACGATGATAGATGATCTGGTCGAGACGGCAGCCGACAAGCGCGAGGTCAGAGAGCCCTCCCGTAGTCCATTGAGAACTCTAGACGAATTGACGTTAGACTCGTTCAACATGTTCAGAAACTCAGTTAGCCCTAAACCGATAGAAGCTAAGATCGAAGACGTGAAGACTGTAATGAAGAATCTGCAAATAGAAAAAGCTCGGCGCAGCGCGTCGCCGCGGGACGGCGCGCCTGCCGCGGGCGACCGCTATGCAGCGCTGCGGGACATCGCCGGCGCCGCGCCGCGCGACGAGCCCGAGGCGTTGCCGCCGGACGGGCCCAAGGAGCGCAAGAAGTCTGACGAGAAATCGGACGGATTCGACAATTCCGACTTCTTTGACTGCATCGACAACAGCTCCCTTTCATTCACACATGTCGAAGACGCGTTTAGAAAGAGCCCGTGCATGAAAGAAAAGGAAATGGAAAAAAGAATCGAAGAGAAGATTGAAACTCCGTTAGAAACGCCGCCCGCCAGAGATTTGCAGCCACCTATGAGGTTGTCCACGGGATCCATCAGCGACGTGCTCAGCGGATCCTCTCCGGACACTAAAGGTATTGCCGATACTCTCACTGGATAGTTAATAGTGTTTGTAAATTAATGTTAAGCCAGGGGTACCATTCCCAGCTTTTGGACCGAAAGTTGTGTTTGGTATACGGGTACGCAACCCCGGCTTCCCGAGC
>DWEJ01002489.1:0-11414 GCA_018245835.1 Mysoria sejanus stolli | reverse complement strand
GTAATTTAGACTACTTTCATTTTAGAATTTTATAAGTTAAGCACTCCAATGGGACCAAGTTGCCAGCTAGTTTAGATTATAATCTAGGCCTATATAATTAACTTTGAATACCATACATTGGTCAATACTAAGAGCCATTGTTATAGCTTGAAGCTTTAAGGTTGGCTTAAGATATGCCAATATATGAGTTGACCTTATCCCAGTGTTCCACGTTGGCAAGCTTAAGACATATTCGAATAAACATGGAAACATCCTGTGCCAGTTCACTGCTGGGCATACGCCTTCAAGCAAAGTGAGTTTTTGTATATTATCCTCAAGCTGGTTATGGAAGTAACATTCATTAAGTAGTCAAAAGTACTTACCGATCAGCAGATGAGGTGCGACGGTGAGATGTGGTGCGTGCAACGTCCTGCACATCGCGCTCAGGGTGGCGCCCAGCAGTGGGCCGGACGCGCTAAACACGGCGATAGCACCTGCTTTGATCTGGGAACACGCTGGAATGGAAATTGAATAATTACACTAGCTTTTACCTATCGAGACAGGACATACGTCATTTTTGTAGGAGTTACATACATGGTGATAGACTCTACATGCAGAATGAAACAGTTTTTATTCATGAAAATATTTTAGCAGGTCTGGTAACTAAACATACAGATGGCTGATGATAGAGTCGGAAGTTTCCGATGTTAAAAAAAGCGTTAAAAAAGTGCTGAATGTAGAAGCAGCGCAGCAGGTCTGTAAAGATAAAGATACTTGGCACTTGGCACTATCTACTCACTCCCAGAGCGATCTGGCGTGATTATATATGAACATAGAAAAACATTTAAGATACACCGTACCTCAAGAATGTTAGTGTAATTCATTGTTGCGTATAGAGTAAGCTCTTGTATCAATCTCTCTGCTTATACTGTAAGAACAAGTCCTTACAAGTTGGGGCAAAATATTAATAAGAGTAACACAGCTCTACCCACTTTCCATTCCATTATCAAAAAAAATTCCGTTTAAATGTACATTCAATTAAAAAGCGAGGACAAGCGTTAAGCCAACCGGAAGCGGGTGTCGGGGAGCGGAAGTGGCACGGAACACGGCCACCGGAAGTGGTGTTCGAGAGCTCTCCAACCACGGGCGGAACTCTACATTAAATATCTAGAACTCTATCAGACGCTCTCAAAAATATCAAATAGATATGAAATGTAGCCAGGAGAGTATTGTACGGGCGATCCTCGGAGGGTATGCCTGCATTTTTCTGTGCTGATACTGTAAATGTAACATCACGCTGTGATTCCCAATGAGGTAGACAGATAAGTGTAGTACATTTCCACGTTGTACGAGTTACGTTTACGTCCGCACATGGAATTACTTTTATATAAATATCCATATATTCCTTTAGCGGTAATTGTTTTTCATAATTAAAACGTCCTTTTATTTTTATGGGATATTTTTGGTCATGTTTGTGTTCTATGAAATTCTCTAAAATACGCGAAATAAATCGTCTTTTTCTACCTTTATATCTGTTTTCTTCCTTTTTATCTTCATTGCTATATTTCTCGTTATTTTAATTAATAAATTAGACCAATCATGATTATTAATTAAACTCAGAATATACATCAGAAACGTCAATAAATAGCAAATGTGAAATAACCAATAATAAAAAATATCAAAATACCCAAAAAAACTAACTCAAAACAATTTACATTACCAACTTAAAACAATATAAATAATCAGTTTAAATGCTAAGTAACCAATTTTAAAACAATCCAACGCACAACAACAATGTAACACGTATACAACATAATTTATAACACTCAATACCGAGCGAGCGTAAAGCCGAGAGCGGCCCGCACTCGATTCCGCCGCGAGTCTCTCGAGAGCCACTCGTGTGTTTTCGAGGGGGGAATCAGCAGTTTTCAGCGAATCGTGCCTAATCGATGGGGACGTTAGCCTTTACCAGCTCGCGAGCGTACTCCAGTGGTACCCCCATGATAGCTTCACACGAGCTCTGAAGCCAACATGCTCCTAGTATGTGACCTCGCGTACAACCACGCGTGTTATTCTCGCAGAGGTACACAGAGTGTAAAGCCTCGTATTCATGGTAAACATTTGTTTAGCAACATGGTTGCATAAACATGTTGCCGAGTTGCTGGCAACATGTTGCGGGCGACACTCGTGTTGCGGAGTTAATCACGTAATGTTGCAGAGTTTATAAACAAATGTTGTCTTGTGTGGACGAGTTTGCAACTATTTATAAACATAGCGATAGTTTGGAGAACCGATAAAATTATGCCATTATTAGAATTATTTCAATCTAAACCTATCTATGGGATTCTTCTATCAAAGAATACAAGGATAAAAAAAAGTGTTAATTAGTTCTTGACATACATGTGGTATGATTTCGCTGATCAATTGTTTTGATATTCTGAATGTGTATGAAAGAGAACTGTATGAATCTCCAGTTGCAAGATACCGTATTGTAATAGCATGCCTGGTTTGAGGTGAAACTGGCTGACGAATATTTTTTTTCCTTTTGACTACTGATAGACCAACCATTTGTAGAAGATGTTCGAAAACACTTTTTGACATTCTCATGAAGTTACTAAATGATTCATCTGTCTTTCTGAGGTCGCTCATCAAATTTTCTCTTTGGAGGAGATAGTTTCGCATCCACCATCTTTTTTTCTTTTTTTTATTAGGAATTCTATACATCAGATATATGTAGAGAACACAACAACACTACTTCCTCAGGCAATATTGTAACGCAGACTGGCTTGTGTGGACAACGTATATTGATTTAAACAAAGTTTCTCGGCATTCATCAACAAAGTTGATCAACTGTTGCTAAACTGTTGCTAAACACATATTTACCATGAATACGAGGCTTTAAAGTCATCACAGACGGAACTATAATATGTATTATAGCAACGCATACTATCATATATTACAATATACTTTGTATAGTAACGGTCGAGTGACCGCACACGTAGCTAGAACATATCTACATATTTATTAACTAGCCAGTATATATGAACAGATATAGCAAGATATATATTATATCTTTGTAGCAAGACATATCTCTGTGTACCACATACATACATACATATGTCGGTGTATCTTGTATATATGGACATATGTATGTCGGTGTAGCAAAACATATCTTGGCGTAGCAAGATATTATCGCGCAGATAATGATCCCAAAGGCAGTTCAAGATACAAGTACTTGATTTAACTTGTACCATTTTATTTCAAACCAGCACTGAACTTAATTATAAGCGGTTGCCGTGTTTCAAGTGAGCACTCAGCGCCAGTGTGTAGTAAAAACTGGACACTTCGACTAGATTTAAGATTTTATGCTTCTAGAATCATAAACTATACAAGAATTATACAAATGCTTCTAGAAAGTACGTGTTAAATGTCCATATATTGCGCCCTTTTTCATATATTGCCGTATGAAGTCCCCTATTGACATCCACATTGACGGCCATAACGGCGTCTAGTTTGAACTTCACTTCACTTAATACGGCAAAGAACAAACGAAAACATAATCTCTAGATACTGTATGTGTATGGCTAGAGACCTTGGCTCAAGAAACTGAACAGTCGTATATATATAGAAATGACAACAATATGCAATAATTTCTACCGCTCGTGATCGTGGGAAGAACGGAGAAAGATAAGTTTCACTGCTGCATGTAACAAAAACCTGATATAACATGAGAATGCGCCATTGTGTGGCCATGAAAGTGCACGAGACTTGAAGACGATTAATATTAAAGTATTAGGCAGACTAATTATTATATTAAACAAACCATTCCACTAGAGTAACATGTAGAAACAACTGAAGACGGTAACTTGAACTTGAAACCTTTTCTAACTTTTAACTTGAACAGATCATATGATATTATTAATCATTGATAGTCTAGTTGTTCACATCTCTGTCACTAGCTTCGAAAGTACGGGATTCGAATCCATGACACACACTTGTAGCTGTACGAAGATACATAGATACATGTTAAGATTAAGTATAATTTGTTTCAGCAGTGGCGGAAATCATCCAAATTTTGGAGTTGTCCATGATGTTTTCGAATTTCGGTCATTGTGAGAAGAGATTCATATCCAACAAGAGAAAAATAAACGAACTGATCTAATTCTGAAGGTCTTCAGAATATTACACCCAAATCTGGCAAGATCATGACTTGAATAATAAAACGTAACTTCACCCCTGTAATCCCCGAAGAGGTAGGCAGAGGAATGCAAAACACTCCCACGTTTCACCGGTTACGTTTACGTCCCACTATGGAATAGGTAGTGAAACTATTGCCGTGCATCGGGCACATATCCAGACTCCGAAACACTACTAGAAAATCTAAATTAGAAAATTTTGTAGTGTTCAACCCGGGAATCGAACCAGGGACCTCCCGATTGGCAGTGGCACTTGCAACCAATACGACCAACGACGCGGTCAAATATACATCACGCTTATAATCCCTGTAGAAGCAGGCAGAAGACTGTATACACTCCCACGGTTCACCAGTTACGCTTACGTCCCACTATGAAATAGGTAGTGAGCCTTATTGAATCAAATAAACAAATTGATTACCTTGCTTTTATTTTGTAATAATAAACGAAAATGATACGAAAGAAAAATACGCGACTTCATCGTTAAACGTTTTATTTATGGAAAAAGAAAGAAAAACTAAAGGAAATTATGCAAAAAGCGGAGTAATGATTTAATATCCGTAAACGCTGTATGCTCAAAGAAAATGTATCGAACTGAAAGCACTTTACTCCCATCCTCTTACGGTTGTAAGGGAGTCAGTTAAATCAAGCACTGCCAAATTCAATATTCCAAACGTGTTTTCACAAACAAATAGTGAAAACCGAGGGTTTTGACGTTTATTACGCACTTCCTACCTTTTTTATAATACCCACACGATGGCAAGTGATCGCTGTCACCCATGGAGTTTTGCAACGTTACTGGAGTAACCAATATGATGCCTGTCTTGGTGGAACTTTTTAAGGCTACGTTTGAATAACCCGATGTTACTTTCTACCGGAAACACCCCCGAAGGAAGATCATCCCACTGTTTGCATGGGCACGGTAAAAACTGAGTTTTTGACCAAACAACGGATACCTTCAGATTCCTCAAAAACCACGTTTTGAAAAAATTTTAGGCCTAACCTAAATAAAAAAAAATATACAACCATGAAGAAGAAGAATTTTCACACCAAACTGAAAATCAGAATTGGTAAAACTCATTTATTTGTGTTTGCTTATCGACTGCTGAACTTTTAAATCAGCGCATTTAGGACACTGCTGATTTTAATTGTGAGGTATTTGATAGCGATCACAGTGAAGATCTGTCACACAGTTAGTTGCTATTGACTTTACTACGATGGATCTTAAAATAAAATTGTTCGTAATGATGTTATTGCCCAATGTTGGCCTTCCTTTTATTTCAAAAATTTTTACACGCGTTTCGTATCGAGTGAAGCAATAATCGAGACAAGAATTTGTTATATCAGGATTGAAAATTACATAATATATGTGTAAATATTAACATTAACAAGAATTGCAAAAACGACTTCTGATCTAAAACTACTCAGTGCACTCATCATCATCATCATCATCATCATCATCATCAGCCTATCTCAGTCCACTGCTGGACATAGGCCTCCCCCATAGAGAACCACCGCGCCCTGTCCTCGGTTTGCCGCATCCAGTCTCTGCCTGCAGCCTTTCGCAAAGCGTCATCCCACCTAGCCGGAGGTATATTATATTGGTAGGTATACGTAACTTCACGCCTGTAATCCCCGAAGAGGTAGGCAGAGGAATGCAGAACATTCCCACGTTTCACTGGTTACGTTTACGTCCCATGTTTTATATAGATATCTGAAAGAGGAAGAATACAATAAAAACATTTCAAGTCAGATTTATAAATACAAGGTTCTTAACATTACATTTTGCTTACGAAAATTTAAAACAATACCAGTATTTTAACGTCAAAGAATTAAAATGTTATTATATGAAGGAAAACAAAATATGAATTACACATTTCTATAATTAGCATACAAATATTAAAATACAATTATTAAGATTAAAATTATTTTATACAGTACATAAAAAAATATAAAGTAACACCATAAGTATTTTAAAAGTTGTTTGTCCGTTGATAGTGTACATATGTATGTAGGTACATATGTATGTAATCTGTAGTACTTTCAGTTGTAGATAAGATACAGATGCTTTTATTGACCACATTCGAATGGTAGATAGTTGATGTTACAATTACACTAAACATTCTTGTCCAGATCCAACTCACTGATTTGGAAAGGCCCCTTAGTGCTGTGGCTTTGATTTCCAATCAGAACAAATATTTTTAGTAAAAACCATTATTTGTTTACTTATCTAAGTTCCTTTATCATCAAGTAACGTTTACGTTCCACAAGGCAATGTTTGGTGAGCCTATAGATTCCGAATCTTAAATATTCTGCCAATACGCACTTGACCAAGTTGGGATATAAAGGTAGGGAACACATAAAACGAGCAATGGAACGATGTAAGAGATTATGATAATAAAGATGCATTGAAACTTTTTGGTTGATGGTCAGTTTTACATTAAAACATATTCAAAATCCATTTAATATATAATGAACAGCAGTCGACTTGACAGCTCTCGTAATCTTAATAGATTTAGAAGTTATGATTTTAGCTAATATAGTTTTCGTATATGTCGCAGGTGGTCCCATAACACCAACAGAAAAGAGGTCACATAATAAAATTATAACAAACGGATCCCTACCGAGGAGTGCCGCTATGAACAATCCAAATTTCATACAGACGAGCGAGGGGTATTACAAGTAAGTACAAGTTAATTAGTAGCAGGTATATATTTTACTATTTGCAGCGTGGCAGACTATGGCCTAAACCCTCTCACCCCGAGAGGAGACCCATACGTTGGTATAACCGTGGTTAACATTTTTACCCTAGGTTAAATGGCGAGTTATCAACAAAAATCAATTAAACTCAATACGACGTTTTGAATCACACATCCACACATCAAAACATGTGTATCATAATCAAGTATTTATATATTATTTAAAATTACTAATTAAAGGTAATTTTGATTCGACAGATTCGATACTAGTCATAACAGAAATAACTCTATGAGCAATTCTCTACCAATACAAAGGAATCTATCGAGCTACGAGAATTTCGATTCATCACAGTCTCCTACGCACATGGACCAAATGACTCCCGAGGTTACTATTCGGGAGAACAATTACGAAAATGTGGGCAGAATGGATGAAATAGGCATCCCGGTCTACGAAGACACGAGAAACGATCTGTCTAGTCCAATAATGATAAGAAAACTTCAAAATCAAAACGACAGGCTGCAAAACATCTACTCCCCAGTAGGAAGTCCGTACGAAAACGTGTACTATAACAGAAGTAACGCCATAGGGTTTAAGCCAAAATCACCGAACACCCAAAGCCCGAGAACTAGAATAAAAACTACTTTCGCTCATAAAAATCTGCCGTCTCCTCAGTATTTCATATTCCCCACGCCACCGCCTATCGATAGCTCACAAAAACCTGACTTTGACAATGTACTAAAAGACGACAGTGTAAACCTTAATGACAATAACAACGATAGTGTAAAATGTGGTGGTATTGAAAAACAGTTGAGTTTGGAAGAGGAAATACCGATGATTGATGACGCAGATATAATAAATGACCTTGAATTCAGGTATTCTAGAGTCATGACTGACAAAAGCGACCAACAGAATATTATTAAAAAAGAGTCCAATGATGCCTATGATACTATTGATTTAGAAGGCGCTTCCAATGAATTCGGTACTAACTTAGAAGAAGTGAGCCTAAGGAAGAATCAGAGCTTTGAAGACGTTAAAAAAGAATTAATGGCAGATATACCTGAATTGGAAGAGTTCGAAAAAGATCTGAAACAGAATAAAAGAGACAAAATTATTAAACACATCTCAGAGGACATAAAGAAGATGGATGTCGAAGCAGATTCCATAGATAGCGCATTATTAGATGAAAATGTAGATGAATTGAAAACTAAATACGAAGGTTTGAAGGATGGGAGGAAAAAGCTTGTTGCTGAAATACATGAAATCAAATGTAAAATGACTGAAATCAGAGCACAAGAAGACGACATACTTAGAGAGGTAAATTGTTTTTTTTTTTAATAACATCCCCTTCAATGTACTCTTTGGTAATTTTTTATTTAGTAACTTTAATTTTTCGATTTTACCTAAACAGTTAGTCATGTTCACGATGAGTTCAATCTCCGGCTTGGGCAAAATGTATTTTTAGGATCTTCTGTCTTGCAATTTTCTTTGCCTATCTCTTCGGGGATTACAGGCGTAACGTTACGTTTACGTTTAAATTTCCATTAGTAGCGCGGAGTCTTGATTTGTGCCTAGTGTATGGCAATTATTGCACGTATTTCAATGTGACGTAGAATAGCACTGGAAAATCGTGGGAGTGTACTAAATCCTTCTGTCTATCCGTTCGAGCAATTACAGGCTTGATGTTATGTTGGTTAGTCATGTTTAGTAATTTCTGTTACACTTTAAATTCATTGTAAATATTGAACATTTAATTCCTATCTATAAGTGGTTTCTGTAGTTCACCATATCAGAAAAGAGACGGTCTTAAGCGCATTGCCACTCCATAGGTTACAGAAAGTATATGAGCAAAAACCCTTGAAATATATACATGCCCGCACGGCTGTAATATTTTATGTGATAATAAATTTCTTCATACACTTTTCTTTTTCCAGTTGGAAATGGAAAAAGCCCTAATCAAAGGCGAATACGATTCAGAAATAGCCATTCTGAACATTGAGCAGAAAAAGAAAGCAGAACTGAGCGAACGGGCGAAAGCGATTGAGGAGGAGATAAGGCAGCTGAAAGAGAAACAGATGACGCGCCAGAATGAGATGCGAGAGAGAGTTGAGATCGCTACGTTAAAAGTGGAGAGGTAAGACTTTTAAACTTTTTTCTTTCATCCAATCCCGATACAAATTAATTACACTTAGACCTCATATTAGAAATTGCCTCTAATGTTTTGTAAAAATTTTGTATTTTCTACACACACGAACTGCATTAGACATGTAAGCTAGCTGCAAAATTGCAGTTTTGTGCGCTTGATATAACTATCGAAATTTAAAATTGACCACGCCATCTGTTGGCTATTGGTATGCAACTACTACGACGATGTCCTCCTTATGATACTTCTTGAAAGATTAAAAGAGACTAATAATAAAGTATAAGAAATTTTCGATTAATCTTTAGATAAAAGATTGTTATAAAAGAGCAAAAACAATTTAATTTGTGTTTTAGAGTATTAACATAATTGTTCTTATTAATTACCTTTTCGATGAATAAATATTTTTTTTTGTTTTTAGAATACAGAAAGACTTAAAAGAAAATGCAGCTACTCTGGAAGAACTACAGAACGCACGAGATATATTGGACAATGAAACCAAGATGTTCGAAGACCTCGAGTTCCAGCATTTGGAAGAGGAATCCGAACTGTGAGTTGTTTTAGTAGAATCTTTGTTCTTAACTTTTCTCTTTCTCATTTCTACACTACCTTTTATCGTCTTATCGTATCTATAACTACTAAACATTCAAATGACAGAATAATTAATAACAGTTTTACATTGTAGAACCACTGACACATAGAGCTATTTAATATTTGAAATTTTAATATTTTACAGATTGTCAAACAGAGAAGATATCCAAAATGAAATTTTGGTTTTAACAAAGAAGATTGAAGCACAAAAAACGCGAATTCTAACCCTGAAGTCAGAGGCAAACAATAATTTGACTTCGGCTTTAGATGAAACTAAAATATTACAAGCGGAATATAAGCGATTGTTAAATCAAGTTGAAGAACTAACTAGCAGAGTGCAAAGTCTAGAAAAGGAGTTAAAACCAATAGTGACGAAGCTGAATGACATTGAAAGGACGCAATCACCAGATAGTGCATTCTTCACAGACCAGACGAGAGCTAAGTCCGGCGAATTTGGATATTCACCACAAAGCTCAGATAGTGATGACATGGATGTAACAAGAATAAGCAACTTTGAAGATCATACGAATCAAATCAAAGAAAAATTCAACTCGATAGATCAAATGTCACAATCTATGATAGTCGATATAGAGAGACGGGTGATCGGTGACATTACAGATCCTGTCGATGTTGATAATAGACACAGCGAAAGTCCGTCTAAGTCTTCAACTTCTTCGAAGGAGAAGAAAGGATTTTGGGAGAGGAATTTCGATTCGCTTAAACGAAAAAACAAAGACAAAAAGCCAAAATCCCCAGAAAAAGTTGACATCATGTCGCAGAGTCTCAACGAGAATATGTTTTATAATAATGAAACCATCGAAAATGATGTCACGTTTGACAGATTCAACAGTTTAAGGCATTCTAAGAAGAAAGATAAGAACCAAAACGGACCAGTGAAAAGTCATTCGTCATCGAAGATTCCAACTTTCGCAGCACTAGGAAAGATCATGAAGAAGGACTCATTCAACAAGAAAGGTAAAGAGAATACTGTCGCCAAAGAAAACATGAAGAACGATGAATTAACCGAAAGATCTCAGACTGATCAACAACAGAATAATCTCAATAAGAATAGATACGTTAAAAATCTTAAGCCAATTCCACTAGACAATAAGTATATTAAAGCTAAATCCTTATCGCCGGACAAATTTTCGAAAGACGATTCTATTCGCGAGGAAATTGAGACGGACGAAAACAACGATAAGGAAAATAACATTGCATTTGATAATTTAATTAAAAATAAGGATAGAGTCAGAGATAATGTGTCGAAGATACGTCATAGGAAGAGCTGTGGTGATGAGCCTAACGGTAGAAGTACAGATTTTCAAAAAATGTCCGACTCTGGTAAGGTACCGTCGCAAGACGACATAGACCGGATATCCAAGATAACATTGGACGCACCGATACTGTCCAGCGACACCGATATGAACTCTTTGGGGAAGAGGACTTTGGACAGTTTGATGGAAATTGAGAGGAAGCGTTTGGAAATGTTGGAGGAGCAAGGTATGTGTTTTTTTTCCATTCTATAAGTACAACAAGAGGAAGCAGACAAGTCAGCAGTCATTACACGTCATTTACTTGATACCATTGCGGTACTCTTAGTCCAGGTAGTGTCAAAGATCACAAGCTCAAAGATCAGTTGATAAACGTGACCATTGATGGTTATTTATGTGAACGATTTCACTCTTGAAGTGAAGAATCCTAGTTATTATCGTTACCTATACATGTATAAATCTCGTTGGAGAACTTAGAAGCGAGTCAAATCCATCGAACAGAACACGTTTCTCAATGTTTCATATCGATTCAGAACTATGTAA